>APFE031057522.1:58603-173732 GCA_000404065.3 Pinus taeda | reverse complement strand
ATAAGAAAAATTACCCAAATTACAATCTGTTTACTCGAGCATATATTGGAAAGTTATAGAAGGATGACTAGTGCAATTAATCCATTCCTTTTAGCCCTGGATTTATTTCAGTTTAAAACAGAAGTATACAAATATACTTGTCCAATGTCTATGCTTTAACCATTCACCTTAAGATGTTTTTACAATATAATTTCCTAAGTCTATTTAATATCTTCATTATGATAAAAACCAACCTATATCCATCTTAACTCCACATCTACCACTCTTAGGGGGATGAAATCTATTTATCCCTCTGAGCACTTGGTAGACCCAGAATTAAGATGGATCTAAGATAGAATTTCCCCTTTAAATAGTCTATGCTCACATGAATACATGGGTCAATACCATGGGTTATCATAAACCTGGAGCTTAAAAATTACTATTAGTAATTTATAAAAATTAATAAAATTAATAGTTGATTTTTCTTTTATTTTTATTTAACCAAGCTAAAATGTTTAACATACATTAAATTACAACATCCATTTTTACTCTTGATTCAAATATTTTTTCACTCTATGCTAGTTTGCATATCACGATATTTGATACCTTTCGGGGGTTAGTAGATCCAGAGTAAATATGGATCTATTCTGGTTTAATTCCCCCATTTAAATATGCTACATTCCAAGTGAATACCATGGGTCAATACCATGTGCCATTTTGGTGAATACCATGGGTCATACCATGTGCCATTTTTATTTTTATTAATACTAATATTAGGGTTAATAATGTTTTTTTGCATGGTATTAATATAAAAAAATAAAAAAAAAGTTTTATTTGTTTACCATACCTCTTGTTTATTTATATTTTTATTAATTTACCATACCATTCATAAATACAAGGTGACTTATGGAGTAGATATAAAAAAATGTTTTATTTGTTTACCATACCTCTCGCTTATTTATATTTTTATTAATTTACCATACCCCTTTTACAAATATGGTATAAAACCTCTTTCTTGATCCTTCATAAATAGAACGAGGGTTATGGACTAAATATAAAAAGAGGTTTTATTTATTTACCATGCATCTAGTTTATTTATATTTTTATTTATTTACCATACATTTTGAGTAAGTATAAAAAGACGTTTTATTTATTTACCATACTTCCACTTTACTTATATTTTTATTTGTTTACACCCTTGCATGTATATAAGGTGACTTATGGAGTAAATATAAAAAATGCTTTATTTATTTACCATACCTCTCATTTATTTATATTTTTATTAATTTACCATACCTCTTTTATAAATATGGTATTTGGGCCTTTGGCCCATTCACTTAAATAAAACCTATCTTGAAAATGGGCGAATGGATTCACTTAAATAAAACCTATTCTTGAAAATGGGTGAATGGAAGGTTGTAACTCCTAATTTCAATGCAACCTATAAATAACATTACGCCAAGAACCAAGCTTTTCAAAGCATCAAGATACTCTCTAAACACCAAGCTACTCTTCCCCTTTGACAACAAGGGCAAAGGTTTAACCAATTATGAATTAAGACCTCCATATCTGAACTGTTGAATATGAGTACTAATCATGATCCCCCTGAGCACACGCTGAATTCTCTGATCATGCTCCCCTAGAGCACATGCCGAAATATTTGACGGATGTATAATGAAGTACATGACTCTATGAATCAATTGCATATGACCTTCCTATCACCAAGGACCCATACTTACATCAATCACCCAACCAAGTGGGGATACATATTTGACTCAACCACCCAACCAAGTGGGATTACATATTTGACATGATCCTAAAAGCCCATACATGACTGAATATCAAAAATATTAAATTATAGGTCTTTACATGGCCTTTACATCAAATGAAATACATGATATTTATAAAAAATACCATAGACAGGAACATGATAGTTATCAACAACTATCATACACCATATATGATCTGCACCATAAGCATCTGTCAGCAGCATCAAGAACAACAACCTGTATATGTTCATCGCCAATTCACAAGAAAAGACAATGTATCTTTAATATCATCAACCTGTGACTAAGTATGACACATATATATTTTCATATATATCTTCTATCAACTTCATCCTCTTGACCTAATCAAGATCAACTTTCTCCTTTTCTTTAGTAGAAAATGCCTTAATCTATGTTTGTAAAAAACATAACTTTTCAAGAATCAACTAAGCATATGCCATATCTTCCAGTAGTAATGCCTATACCTTCACAAAACCATTCACATCATATCATATACATGTGAAAGCACCATAGTCATCATCCATGACCACAACATCATCATCAAATCATCATAGCAAGAACTACATGTTCTTTCCACACCATTCCTCAATATATCAAACATGTATCATCACTAGGGAGTTTTCTAACATCCCACATTTGATAAGCAATAACCATGATAATCAACATATGTGAGAACCAATCCTATCATCATAAAGTAAGATAGGAAGAAGTATCCATCATTCCATATCATCATCATTATGTGACTAAGTAAGCCATGTCTCCAAATAGCCATATCTTCATGAAACCTACAATAACACCATTCTCTTGGCCGATTTTCTTCATATAATAAGATATTTTATACCAACATCATTTACCAATATGAAACTTAAGTAACAATCCATGTGATCCTTATATGTAATGAATCCATCATAGAGATAACAATATGTATTTAGCTGGTCAGCAATGAGAAAAGAAAACCATGAGCTCACAATCATTTCTTAAAATTTCTTGATACCATCAAGTGCAACAATCCTCAAACAATATACCATGTGAGAGCCAAGAACTATAGGAATCCTCATCCACAACTACACCATATGAAATTTATGCATCTTTGAAGGTATGATGACAACAACATAAAAGGAATGAGAGACACTTATCATGATCAAATAATGAAGTTGTGTACTCAAGCTTTATTCTTCTCCTTGAACTTATGAAGATCACCATGTAAGCAACATAGCTATATGCATCATCAAAATAATCATCCATAAATTTGATCAGAAGCATCAAAACAACTATGTGGCTCAAGCAATATAAGTATCATCTATGATTTCATCATATGCAACCCATGACCGTAGCATAGTATGATGCATCATTTAAAAACTTCAGCAACATAAGAATCATCATATTTGATAAGCATCATTACGTACCAACGAATTCTAAAGAAAACATAATGCCAACAATGCATTATTAGAAGCATAGAAAATGCTCCCCATGAACCTGTGCCAACTATTCACTATCATATCTGATCTTTGCATATATCAGTAAGAATCATCAAGGCATCATCATCAACCAGTTATCCATCAAGTAATCAACAATATATGAGGACCAAAATCACTTCTAAATAGTATCAATAGATTGTAATCATCGTCCATCAAAAACAAAAATACAATTGATAATTGATTGAACCATATCAAACCCCTTTTCTGAGTCTATCCCATTGATTCTTCATAAAACCAACATATACACGACTTTGTAGTTTTGAACTCACGTATATACGTGACTTGTCTTCATAAGGTCCATGTATGAAAAGTGGAATACTGAAATTTCATACTTTCATATCCCCCTAAGATTATTCTAACTATACCTGGTCCTAGAACGTTTTCTGCAACATCAATTCCACGAACACCATTTGAGAGTCTCATTTTGTTGTTCTTCAAATGCTTGAAGTAGTTATTCATTCTACTTATTTGATTTTTCAACCTCTTCTTTTAGAGAGACACCCTCAGCTTCAAGACTTTCACAGTAACTGGTTTTTCTTTAAGTTCCTTAGTTGTTGTATCCTTTTCCTTCACTTAATTTGTCAATGATGTTACTTCATCCCGCAAACTTTGACAATGATCTTCCTTTTCCTTGTACTACTTCCTTATTTTGTTTCCTTCCTCCAACTAAGTTTTTAACCTGGTAAGCTCTTCGTTATAGGTGCATTCCCTTTCATCAAATAGATCTTGTAGATCTCTAATTTTATTTGTGAGCCTTTTAACTTCTACCTCTATTATATTTCTTTCACTCTCACTCATAAGAGAAAATTCAGTTGTTTCATAGTCACATTCATTATCTTAAATATTGCGCAAACAGAGAAAGGTATCACCAAAGGACCTAAAATAAGTTCCTGATAATTCTTTTGTTTGTTCATATTCATTTAAAGGTGATTTTGAATATGAATATTTTCTTCCACCTAATATCCAATCATCTCCAACATTATCAATGTCTCTCTGAGATGTCTTCTTCTTTTGAGGTGCTTTCGTCTTTTGCTTCTTTCTTATTGTCTCTAAGAATCTCCTCCAAGTGATCAAGCTTCTGCAAAAGGAACTGCTCTAATACCAATTGTTGGGAAAAATACTGAGAGGAGGGGTGAATTAGTGTTTTCAAATCAATAACCTTTTACATTTCATTATTTGATTTCTATACGCGACTTTACAGAAAGGAACCCAGGTGTGTACGCGATTCTTCTTAAGACAACCATCATACATCTAGTAAACTTATGATTCAGTTAGTTCATCATTTGTTTGTCTACAACCAGTGCATCAGTACTTTATTAAACATTATATAGACAGTAACCATGTGATGTAAGAAAAAAATATACCATCACACCTAAAAAACACACATGAACACTAGGATTTAAGCTGGAAACTTAATGTGGGAAAAAACAACTAGTTGATGTCATCTCTGGCTTCTTTTTAATATAAAGAAAAATATTTTTACAATCTTGTACTAGTGCAGACTCATACCAGTACACATGAACCCAGTTGTAGAAGGCTACAACGTTCGCTCATTCTCCACCTCATACTAGAAGGGAGCACCAACCCCCTGATATGATTACCATCTATTGCTGGCAATAAGCTTCGAATTCCTCACTAAAGGCTCCAACCCTCAACAAAATCTGTAGGCCACATTTCATAAATTTTCATACTAGATCCCATATCAACACATTATAACTTGTAGGCCTCTTTTCATCAAATTTTCAGATTGAACCTATTATCAACGCTTAAGCTCAATGTCAATAATCAAATTGTTACTCATCACTATAACACATTCATTAATCTCTGACTCAACTGAATCAAACAATCATTGAAACTTCTAACATCAATCTCTGACACAACTGAATCAACAAATCACTGAAACTCAATCATCAATCTCTGACACAACTGAATCAACCATTCACTGAAAACCAAATCAACTAACACTTAATCAAAAATCAACCAATCAACTGGAATAGTCAGATCACTATAACTAGTACACAAAACTGAACCAAGAATACTGCATCAACACATAGAATCAACTGCAGTCCTGATCATTCAAATGAAAAAATGTATACGCTACTTCACTTAAGGCAACCCACGTGCATACGCACTTTTGGGTAGAGAAACCCCTGTACAAATCTTAAAATACTGAAAACTGAAAACCTGACTACTAAAATTTTGAAAAGAACATTGAACCATACTTAAGTCTACTACAACACTCTCAACCAATCATAGAACTATTTATGATCTTCAATCAAAATGAGCAAGTAATCTTAACATTCTTCAATCAATCCACAACCACATTCAACTTCATCATTCAATCATTTCTACTTCAGACATTATTACTTAACCCAGATCAATCATGAGGACAACATTGACAGACAATAGAGAAGAAGCAATACTGATCAGGCTGATCAGTCATTTAGAAACTCCTTACTTTATATACGTGACTTTGAAGAAGCTAACTCGTGTGTATACACGATTTTCCCAAGATCAACCAATGTATAGATCTGCAAATGTTGACTTAGAATTCCGTAGCTCTTTAGAACTTTAAAACGTCATAGATCATAATATTAGAGATAAAAACATGAGTCAATACTTATATCTAGTCAATCCATGAGTAGATCATACAATGAAAAGTCTTTTCAGGTCTCATGATCTTGATCCACCATTGCATTTATTAGTGCATAATTATTTCAGATCTATTGGATCTCATCCATCTTGAAACTCTCAGGTGCATACTTAGTTTAGATAAAGCAAAGCATAAAAACCCATAACATGCATATTTTCTTTTGATCTAACTCTTCATAATATTTCCATCACTTGCACACTTAGCACTTTGATCTTCATCTCTTTGTATAGTTTAGCCCTTATCCAATACCATGGATCAAAACTACACAAGTGCCGATGGTAATGTTTGATGGGATCAATATCCATTTTCGCACTCATTACTATGAGCCAATACCATGGTAAGGACCCCTGGTATTTAGAATACCATGGTGCAAAAACAATGCACTACTTTTCTTCACTAAATGCATGTGCATATGCGACTTGGCTTAGCAGAATCCGCATATAGTTCTTGAAATTCCAACTTTATCATTCCTATGAACTGCCATGCATTTTGTCACATCTATAAACATGTCTTGTTTATACCTTTAACAAGTTTATTTTCATCAAGAGACAACTTATCAAGTAGGATTCCATTCATCAAATAGGTTGTCATCAAGGACAACTCATCAGGTAGGTTTTCGAAAATCTCCCCATATCAAACTTTTGATTCTAATATGTAAAACTTTGACCCATCATTATGATATTCTATTTTATTCATTTTGTCACCTCTGAATTGAGCTATGAATTCTGTTACAAGTGAGTTTCCATCAAGGACAACACATGCATCATAATGGCAACAATATCCCCCTTTGGACTTGATGGTAACCACTTTGGTGTTTGGTCACCACAACTTGTAAATAACATCAAGCCAAGAACCAAGCTTTTCAAAGCATCAAGCTGCTCTCCCCCTTTGACGTCAAGGGCAAAGGGCTGACCAATGATGAATGAAGACTTCCATATATGAACTCTTGAATATGAGTACTAACCATGCTCCCCCTAAGCACATGCTGAATTCTCTGATCATACTCCGCCATATCACATGCCGAAATCTTCGCTGGATGTATAATCAAGCATGACTCTATGACTCAACTGCGTATGACCTTCCTATCACCAAGGACCCATACTTACATCAATCACCCAACCAAGTGGGGATACATATTTGACTCAACCACCCAACCAAGTGGGATTACATATTTGACATGATGCCAAAAGTCCATACATGACTGAATATGAAAATTATTACATTATAGGTCTTTACATGGCCTTTATATAAATTGATATACATGATATTTATAACAAATACCAAAGACAAGAACATGATAGTTATCAACAACTATCATACACCATATATGATCTGCACCATAAGCATTTGTCAACAACATCAAGAACAACAACCTATATATGTTCATCATCAATTCACAAGAAAAGACAATGTAGCTTTAATATCATCAACCTATGACTAATTATGGCGCATATAGATTTTCATATATATCTTCTATCAACTTCATCCTCTTGACCTTATCAAGATCAACTTGGTCCTTTTCTTTACTAGAAAATGCCTTAATCTATGTTTATAAAAAACATAGTCTTTCAAGAATCAACTAAGCATATGCCATATCTCCCAGTAGTAATTCTTATACCTTCATAAAACCCTTCACATCATATCATATACATGTGAAAGCACCATAGTCATCATCCATGACCACAATATCATCATCAAATCATCGTAGCAAGAATTAAATGATTTTTCCACACCATTCCTCAATATATCAAACACGTATCATCACTAGGGAGTTTTCTAATATCCCACGTGATAAGCAATAACCATGATAATCAACATATGTGAGAACCAATCCTATCATCATAAAGTAAGATAGGAAGAAGTATTCATCATTCCATCTCATCATCATTATGTGACTAAGTAAGCCATGTCTCCAAATAGCCTTATCTTCTTGAAACCTACAATAACACCATTCTCTTCGTCGATTTTCTTCATACAAGAAGATATTGTATACCAACATCATTAACCAATATGAAACTTAATTAAACATCCATGTGATCCTTATCTTTAATAAATCCATCATAGAGATAACAATATGTATCTAGCTTGTCATCAATGAGAAAAAAACCATGAGCTCATAATCATTTGTCAAAATTTCTTGATACCATCAAGTGCAACAATCCTCAAACAATATACCATGTGAGAGGCAATAACTATAGGAATCCTCATCCATAACTACACCATATGAAATTTATGCATCTTTGAAGGTATGATGACCAGTGACATAAATGGAATGAGTGACACTTATCATGATCAAATAATGAAGTTGTTTACTCAGGCTTTATTCTTCTCCTTGTACTTATAAATATCACCATTTAAGAAATATAGCTATATGCATCATCATAAGAATCATCCATAAATCTGATCAAAAGCATCAAAACAGCTATGTGGCTTAGGCAATATAAGTATCCTTTGTCATTTCATCATAGGCAACCCATGACCATAACAGAGTATGATGCATCATTTAAACACTTCAGAAACATATGAATCATCATCATTGATAAGCATCATTACATACCAACGACTTCTAAAGAAAATATAATGCCAACAATGCATTATTAGAAACATAGAAAATGCTCCCCTTGAACCTGTGCCAACTATTCACTATCAGATCTGATCATTGCATATATCAGTAAGAATCATCAAGGCATAATCATCAACCAGTTATACATCAAGTCATCAACAACATATGAGGACTAAAATCACTGCTAAATAGTATCAATAGACTGTAATTATCATCCATAAAAAAAAAGACAATTGATAATTGATTGAACCATATCATACCCCTTTTCTAAGTTTGTCCCATTTTTTCTTCATCAAACCAACATATACACGACTGTGCAGTTTCAAACTCATGTATATATACAACTTGTCTTCATAAGATCTACGTATGAAAAGTGGAATACTGAAATTTCATACTTTCAGCTCCCCATGAGGTTGTTCTGACTGTACCTAGTCCTAGAACGTTTGTTGCAACATCAATTCCATGAATACCATTTGAGAGTCTCATTTTTTTGTTCTTCAAATGCTTGAAGTAGTTCTTCATTCTAATTATTTTATTTTCTAAGCTCTTCTTTTAGAGAGATGACCTCAGCTTCAAGAATTCCATAGTAACTGGTTCTTTCTTTAAGTTCCTTGTTTGTTGTATCCATTTCATTCACTTGATTTGTCAATGATGTTACTTCATCCTATAGCCTTTAACATTGATCTTCCTTTTCCTTGTACTTCTTCCTTATTTTGTTTCCTTCCTCCAACTAAGTTTTTAACCTTGTAAGCTCTTCTTTGTAGGTACATTCCCTTTCATCAATTAGATCTTGTTGATCTCTAATTTTATTTGTGAGCCTTCTAACTTCTACCTCTATTAGATTTCTTTCACTTTCACCCATAAGAGCAAATTCAGTTGTTTTTGAACATAGAAAGGTATCACCAGAGGACCAAAAATCAATACCTAATAATTCTTTTGCTTGTTCATCTTCATTCCGAGGTGCTTCTAAATCTGAATATTTGCTTCCACTTAATAGCCAATCGTCTCTAACACTGTCATTGTCTCTTTGAGATATCTTCTTCTTTTGAGGTACTTTCGTCTTTTGCTTCTTTCCCCTTGTCTCAACGGTTCTCCTTAAAGCGATCAAGCTTCTTCCAAAAGGACCTACTCGAATACCAATTGTTAGGTAAAATACTGAGGGGGGGGGGGGTGAATCAGTATTTTTAAATCAATAACATTTTACATTTCATTTTATGATTTCTATACATGACTTTATTGAAAGGAACTCACGTGTGTACGCAACTGTTCTTAAGACAACCAATGTACATCCAGTAAACTTATGATTTAGTTAATTTGTCATCTGTTTGTCTTCAACCAGTGCATCAATAATTTATTAAACATTAGATAGATAGTAACCATGTGTTGTAAGAACAAATTAAACCATCACACATAAAAAAAACACATGAACACCAGAATTTAATGTGGAAACCCAATGCAGGAAAAAGCCACTTGTTGCTATCGTCTTTGTCTTCTTTTTAATATAAAGAAAAAAAAATTTACAATCTTGTACTAATGCAGACTCATACCATTATGCGGGTACCCACCTACAAAAGGCTACAACCTCTGCTCATTCTCCCACTCCTACTGGAAGGGAGCTCCAACCCCCTGATATGATTACCAGCTACTACTGGCAGGAAGCTTCAACTTCCTCAATGAAGGCTCCAAACCTCAGCAAAATCCATGGACCAAATTTCATAAATTTTCACACTGGATCCAATATCAACACATCATAACTTGTAAGCCTCTTTTCATTAAATTTTCAAACTAAACCCATTATCAACACTTAAGCTCAATATCAATAATCAAAATGTAACTCATAATTGTAACACAATCATCAATCTATGACACAACTGAATCAACCAATCATTGAAACTTACGACATCAATCTCTAAAACAACTAAATCAACCAATCATTGAAACTGAATAATCAATATCTGACACAATTGAATCAACCATTCCCTGAAAACCCAATCAACTAACACTTAATCAAAACTTATCCAATCAACTGGAACAGTCAGATCACTATAACCAGTACACAAACCTAAACCTAGAATACTACATCAACATAGATAATCAACTTCACTCTTAATCATTCAAATGCCAAAATGTATACACTACTTGACTTAAGGAAACCTACGTACAGATCTTAAAATACTGAAAACTGAAAACTTGACTACTGGAATTCTAAAAAGAACACTAAATCATACTCAGATCTACTGCAACACTCTGAACCAATCACATAACTGTTTTTTATCTTCAATCACAATCAATAAGTAATCTTAACATTCTTCATTCAATCCATAACCACATTCAACTTCATCATTCAATCATTTCTACTTGGGACATTATTACTTAACCCAAATCAATCATGAAGACATCACTGACAGACAACGTATAGATATGCAAATTTTGACCTAAAATTGCGTAGCTCTTCAAAACTTAAGAAAGACTCAGATCATAATATTCAAAGATAAAAACATGTGTCAGTACTAAGATCTAGTGAATCCATGAGAAGATCATACAATGAAAATTCATTTCAGGTCTCATTATCATGATCCATCATTGTATTTATTAGTGCATAATTATTTTAGATTTATTGGATCTCATCCATCATCATACTCGCAGGTGCATACTTAGTTTAGATCAAGCAAAGTATAAAATACCCATAACATGCATATTTTCTTTTGATCTAACTCTTCATAATATTTCCATCACTTGGACACTTAGTACTTTGATCTTCACCTCTTTATATAGTTTACCTCTTATCCAATACCACAGGTCAAAACTACACAAGTGCAGGTGGTAATCTTTGACGGGATCAATATCCATTGTCGTGCTCATTACTATGGGCCAATACCATGGTAAGGACCCCTATTATTTAGAATACCATGGTGCAAAAACCATATGCTACTTTTCTTCACTAAGCTCGTGTGCATACGCGACCTGGCTTAACAGAAACTGCGTATAGTTCTTGAACTTCCAACTTTATCATTTCTCTACACTGATTCCTCTGAACTACCATGCATTCTATCACATATGTAAACACATCCTGTTTATACCTTTACGAAGTATATTTTCATCAAGAGACAACTTATCAAGTAGGATTCCATTCATCAAATAGGTTGTCACCAAGGATAACTCATCAGGTAGGTTACCAACAATCTCCCCATATCAAACTTTTGATTATAATCTCTAAACCTTTGACCCATCATTTTGGTATTCTGTTGTATTCATTCTATCACCTCTGAACTGACCTGTGAATTCTGTTACAAGTGAGTTGAAATCAAGGACAACACATGCATCATAATGCCAACAAAAAACGATAAATAGAGTGAAGAACCATAATAAATAAATAAAGTAGCTAGTTTATTAAAAGAAAATAAATAAAAAAAGATAAAAATAACAATAAATAAATTTATGGATAAACTAAATCAAGTAAAGGCTAATATTAAAATAAAAAAAATGTGATAACTATGGATTTTATGCATGGAATTTCACCTTCCATTTTTGGACGAATGAGTTCTATTTAATGGAAGAGGGGAAGGATATGCGACATCTTTGCCTCATATAATTATGTTGAATTATTGATTAGACACTAGTAAAAGTAGTTGATCGAGGATCAGGGGTCGTGAATTGAAGATATATATGGTATTGTTGATCTTACGATTTAGTGGAGAGTCATCTCCCACACGGTGGTAGCAATCAACTAGATGAAAGGTTGGAGCAAAATGGTTTTCCAATCATAACATTATAAGTAAGTTGGTTTTTCATCTTATGGGTAACTTTCTCACCACTCAATGCTCCTAGGATCATGTAATTATTAATGAAATCTTCTTTATGTTTATCAATCAATGGTCGAAATTTATATGTGTAATTTCTGTATATTTAAATAAGGATTCATGCCATTACAGAAATTCCACTTTCCATTTCTCCTTACAGGAGAATGAATTCATTCATAGTCTACATTTTGGTGGCTCCACTTGAGAGTTCCCATCAACATTTTTCTCAATCTTGAGTGAAGGGTCTCTTATTCATTTATGTTCTCTCTTCTTACTTGAAATTCATACTATGGGGTTCTCTTTTGCTTCCTCTAGTGTTATTTACTCTAGCTTTGTGCATTGGAGTCAAAGAAACTCTATCCTCAAAACACATCTATCTTATCTCTTTATGCTTAGCTCATGTGGGTAGCTCAATTGACAATTGACGTGCTATGAAGTATTATGTAAACCATGATATTCAAGGTTTGAATCCCTCAAGTGTCCTACAAAAAAAAAAACTTATTTATTTCTTACTCAAATGAGTATTAAACTATTATAAATAAGAGGATAGGTCCTCAACATATTAATTTATAATTTTTATACTTACTTTTTTCACTAACATCTAAATATGGCATGAGAGAGAGAGAGTTTCCATAAATGATGCAAGAGGTGAGGAGTAAAGGGATACAAGATTTTATAATAAAAAAATCAGATAAATCACGTAGAAAACTTTATGGTTGACCCATTTCAAACCACACATGTGGTTCATCATCAAGGCTAAGATGGAAACTCTGATCTAAGAAAGAAAATAAATAATATAGAGATGAAACGGTTAAATTCCAACAGATATAAAATAAATAATTTAATAAGATCTCAATTTGAAGTAAAAAATATCTATTATTCAAAGGATTTGTTAGGTCCCTATACTACTAGTGTAACCCCTTATTGTTATTAGTACAACCCCCTTATTATATTGTTGTGCCCATGTAGTCCCCATATTGTTATTATTGTGCCCTTACGTTATTATTGTTATCTCGAATCTAGTTATATTATGACCCCTTAGACTCCTATATATAGAAAGGAGGTCTTGTCATTTGTATCATCCAAGAATTGTTCATTTTTGTAATGTAAAGGAGGTTGCCCCCTCGAAGAGGCTTATTTCTAAGGCATTCATCTATCTTTTCTATCTTTTTCTAAGCTAGTTTCATAACAAGATTTGTCTAGGAAACTATGATTTATTAAAGAGATTAATAAAGAGATAGAATTAAAGGGATCATACATAATGATAAAAAAAATAAATAATGAATTGAATATCAAAACAAGAAAAGGATTCAGGAGTATAAAGTCAACATCAAACATTGTAGGACTCCCTCCTCATGTTTGGTTGAACATGTTGAGAAGACAAAACACCACATTTGTATTGAAGAGTCTCAGGTCATTTCCAAGGTTGACCATTTCCATCTTGAAAAATTAGGGAGACCATAGAAATTGAGAGAAAATCTAGTAAGTTGAATAGAGACGATGGATAGAAAATTAACAGTGCTTAGATCCTTTCTCTATATTCCTAGGAGTCTTCTTTCTTTCTCTCCCCTTCTTTCATTTCTTTGGTCTGTTCCTTTTTTTTGTTTTTCTTATTGCACTTTATTTTTCCCCTTTTCTTATTATTTATCATTAATTGTCATACCTTTTTTTCTTACTTTCTATTTAAAAAAGATGTATTGATTCTAATTCTTTATAGTATTCTAGGCTGGCATTATATATATATATATATATATCCCATAATGCAATTTTCCTAACCGCTAGTTTAATTTAATGGCATAAGATTAATAGATAACTCCTTACCCCGGATTTCTAAATACTATTTTTCTTATTTTTAAATAATTAATTATTAAATATTTGTATAAAATATTTTATATTTATATTTATTTATTCCTAACAGCTAGTTTTTAACTAAATATATATTATTTTAACACATAACTCCCTACCTCTAATTTTTAAATAATATTTTACTTATATTATTGACTAATTTACCAACGGCTAATTTTCAACAGCTAATTCTGGGCAATGATGCATCCATCTTATTTATTCCTTAAGATTGATTGATTCTTCACCTTGTCTTGAAGATGGACCACATTAGTTGGTTCAAAATGTCTACAAAATCCTAATAATGTGATTAATCTAAAAGAAATCTATCTACATATTTTCTCTTTATCTTGAACTCTTGTTATAGTTATTTATTCCTTAAGATCGATTGATTCTTCACCTTGTCTTAAGGATGGACCACATTAGTTGGTTTGAAACATTGACCAAATCCTAATAATGTGATTAATCTGAAAGACATCTATCTACATATTTTCTCTTTATCTTGCATTCTTGTTATAATATATATTTTCTGGGCTTGTTTCTCATAGATTATGTTTTTTCTTCCATTTTTTTTTCTTTTGTAGTTATTTCTTTATTTTATTTTTATTCATGTTGTTCTTTTTCTTATCTATATATCTATATATTATATATATATATATATAATATTATATAATATATATATATTATATATATTAATATATATATATATATATATATATAATATTATATAATATATATATATATTAGATATATAGATAAAGGGTTATTTTTTGTCCTTTTCTCATAATTTATCAATTTTTAATACCTCTAATATTTTTTTTTTGTGTAAATCAGACTAATTCTATTATAATACAAAAAAGTTACAACGAGTTACATCTGCCACCCCGAGATGGCTACTTGAGCAGTTTAACATACTTAGACTGAGACTGAGCCTGAGAGAAAAAGGACTATGAAACTGTCCGCTGACTAGAACCATCCGAAACTGAACCCCGGACATGAACCATCCACAACTGAACCTTCCACTCCCTGCCTTGGCAAAGGAGGAGTTTACAGACCCATACATGACTGACATAGATTGACATTACAGATGCAGACTTTAAAATCGACACTCCAAGACCTGAGGGGTGCGACCCAACCCCATACATAGACTGGCACTCCTGACTAACTATTGCAACTACAACGATAACCAAAAACTGAAACAAGAGAATCCATACCACCCCGAACGACCACGCCGTGTGCCTAGGTGCATGGATTTGGTGGCTCCTCCACCGCTGGACTGATAAATGCACCTGGTTGCTCCTCCTCCACTGTGCACCCAAAGGAGTCTGAGGCACTCGTGTCTGTATATGGTGCGTCGTCTCTCGCAGGCTCGCTTGGTCCAGCTCTATCACCCGCCACCGCACCCGTGGCTTCCGAAGGCTGTAGTTGCTGACCCCGAACAGGCGAGGATGGCCGTGGTGCTACGGGGGCTTTTGGTCAGTCGGCGTGATCACACTTTTCGATGCGCACTGAGACAAAGTAGACCGCATTGTCCAGCAGGCAAGGGATCCTGAAGTGGGTAGCCGGATGCCCCTCGAACGGACACACCATGGCTCTTCCTCTTCCCCTGCCTCGTCTGCGCGCTCGGCGAGCTCCGAGTGAGCTGATTTCCTCCGAGGATGCTGAGGAGCATGGCGATGAGGCCCGCCCTCTGGCACTGCCTCTTGAGCCCCCTCGTCTACAAGCGCCACATTGCCGCTCTCGTGGCATTCTGTGGATGACACAAATCCAATTCTACCCAGAGGTTGCGAGTGCTGTGCACCACTGAGGATGCTGAGCCCGTGCAACAGCTTGCACACCAAATTCAAAACCAGAAATGGAGAACAAGTATGAAAAGCCGTGCTTACCACCCCGGTTGAGAGCTGAGCCCGTTCAGAAGCTGCATGGAGTGAACCGCTTCCTGATGGTCGAGCCGACCAGAACCAAAAGATCACATTTCGAACCAGGACCCAAGGGAATTGAGACACCGCGACACCCAGAGCTTTTGGAGGTCGAGGGCGCTCGTAAACCAAGCTGCTACCAGACAGAGTGACACACCATGTATCTACCCACAGCACAGAGCCACGAATTCTCTGCAAATCCGGGCTTAAAACCAGGGCCTCCAGAGCTGAGGGCCGAGGTCGGTGCTTGGGCTTATGCACCTGTGGTGCCAACATCCAAGAACCAGACACCCCACTCACTTGCGTGACCAGACAGACCTTTCTCCAGACAGAGCTTCGCTCTCCCTCTCGCCAGACCCCTCTCATCGTCGATCTGAGGCAACTGACCGATATACCCCTGCACCCGGTTATTCTCCCTCCTCCTCCATTAATGTTGGCCGGACAGAATGAATGCCTACTCGAGACTTCGGGCCACTTGGCTTGGGCTGGAGGCCACTTGGCCTTTAATGAGGCCGCCTCCTCCATTAATTCGTTACCTAACACCCGCATCCGGGGGTTAATACCTCTAATATTAATTTACATAATATATTTATATTTATACATGTATAGATACATTCTATATATATATATATATATATATATATATATATATATATATATTGATTTATTTATTAATTATTCGTAAATATATATTTATTAATATTTTATTTTTTTTGTTATATTTTTTTTATTCAATTCATTTTTTTTTTTTTTTTATTATTAGACATGACCCCTTTAATTCTATCTCTTAATTAATCTCTTTAATATTTTTAATAATTCATAGTTTCTTAGACATTTCCTTTGAATGATAAAGAATTTATAATTCAAATTGAGATATTATTAAATTATTTATTTCCTATACATTGGAATTTAATTGTTGTATCTCTACATTATTTATTTGCATTCTTAGACCAGATTTCCATCTTAGTCTTAATGATGAACCACATTGTGTGGTTTGAAATGTGTCGACCGGAAAATTGTCTATGTGATTTATTTGAAAAATCTTTTCATAAACATTATGAATCACAAAAGCTTGCACTCAAATATATAAGAGTTCTTTTAATTCATAGATGAGGAGCATAAGAGGCCATGAAACGTAAACTTTTGGTTAAGGAGATGAATGCCAATGAGTTTTAAGAGGTGTGGAGGCACATGAATATGCAAATTATTATGTTATATTGTACACTACTTGTTGGGCGTGTGTTATATTCTTTCCATAACTAGTCGCACGCGCAAGCGTGGCAGAGGGGGGGGAAATCCCCCCTTGTTCATTGCGTTGGGCATAGCAGGGGAATTCACAAGGGGGTGTAGCCTCTCCTTTCAGGGGATTTCAATGGTACGGTGGGCGAACCTACATATAGTTTTGTGCATGGGTTTTGCACATGGTTTTGGGCATGTGGTTTTCTACCCATGGTATTTTGTAGATTCGGTTAAGGGAACTACGATTATGTTATAATCTAGGGTTAATGGATTGGGGTTTATGAATGCTTCGTCATGTATATATATGTCTTGTAACATTGAAAGGAACATAATGAAAAATCAATATGGTAGTCCCGATTTTGGGATCTAGGGGAAAATATTTGTATATTTTTCTTATGTTCTCGTCATTGTTTATTTTTTGTTTTTAGAATTCATCTGCAGGTCATTTCTATACAGGGTAAAAACCTACATTTGGTATCAGAGTTGTTCTGGATTTATGGGGATGCCTTTGCTACTGAGGGGTTTTTCTCAGGCTTGTGGTAAACCTTATTCAGTGGGATATCTATGACATAGATTCTTGCGGTGAAAGAAGATGACAAGCAACGGAAAGATAGAGATCGAGAAATATAATAGCCATATTTTTGAGTTGTGGAAACTCAACATGGAGGATATGCTGGTGGATAAAGATCAGTGGATCGCGGTAGATCTAGGTATTAAATCAATGGCAATGTCAGATGAAGAATGGGCGAAGTTGGATCGGAAAGCAAGGAGCACAATACGGTTGTGTATCTCAGATTCAACATTGTTGAATGTATCAAAGGAAGCTATGGTGAAGGCTTTGTCAAAAAAGTTAGGGACTTTGTACCAATCTAAATCTCTAGTGAACAAATTGTTCCTACAGAAAAATTTGTATAACCTAAGGGTGAAGGATGGAGACTTAGTGACAAAGCATCTAAACACCTTTAATATTGTGGTAAGCTAGTTGCTATATGTTGATATTAAAATTATGGACGAAGATAAGTTCATCATTCTTTTATTTTATCTACCAGATTCGTGGGATAGTCTAGTTGTTGCAATAGTTAGCAATACAACTACCTTTAAGTTTGATGAAATAATCTCCTCCTTGTTGTCGGAGGAGATGAGACAGATAAATATGGAGGGTCAGAATGGAGATGCCTTCTCTGTACAAGGATGGTCCCAAAACATTAAAAAAAAAATTCCTCGAGTGGGAGATCTAAATCTAGAGGGAAACCTAAATCTCCAGGAAAAATTGTAAAGGTGTGATAGAAATGTGGAAAGGAAGGGCACTTAAAAAAGGATTGTATATCTATAGCTTATGAGAAAGGAAATGGATTCGATGATGCTCCTTTTGCAGAGGCAAAAACCACCTCAGATGAAGGTCAGGATGTGTACTTAAAATATTATTCAAGTACACATGTAGATCATGAAGCAGGGTTGATTAACTTAGGTGCATCCTTTCACTTCACTCCCCATAGGGAGTGTTTCTGCGAGTATGAGAAATATGATGGTGGTGATTTCGTTTCAGGGGATGACAGGAAGGCTAGAATTGTCAAACGCAGAAAAATCAAGCTAAAGTTTCAAGGTGGAAGGATTAGAACACTTATGAGTGTTCTTCATATTCCTGCATTAGCCAGAAATTTGACTTATGTAAGAAAGATGGATGATGCAAGTGTAAAAATAGTGTTAGAGAAAGATACTTACAAGATGGTTAATAGAGCACTGGTATTGATGTAGGGAGTTCAGATTGGAACTCTTACAAGCTTCTGGGTAGCACTGTTATTGATGGGTGCAACAATTTTGTGGTTCTTGAAAGTGGAGTAGAAAATCTAGTGGTCTCTAGAGAAAATACCATGTTATGGCATCAAAGGCTTGGACATATTGGAGAGAAGGGCCTTCAAATATTTCATGGTAATGGTATGGTAGAAGGTATGTCTAATTTCTCTTTGGATTTTGATCTACAAATATTGTGTATATGGGAAGCAGAATTGGGTGAGTTTCCCCTAGACTAGTGCTAAGAGGGTGAAAGCGATATTAGAGCATGTGCACAATCATGTGTTTGGACCTATGTTGGTTCCATCACTAGATACATTTGTGTATTATGTATCATTTACAGATGAGTTCTCGAGGAATACATGGATATATTTCCTCAAGAAGAAATCTAAAGTCTTTGATAGGTTTAAAGCATTTAAGGTTCTGGCGGAAAACTAACAAAGAAGAAAATAAAGGTGTTGAGGACAAGTAATGGTGCAAAGTTCTGCAAGAAGGAATTTGAAGAGTTATGTAAGAAGTGTGGTATAGCATGGTAGAAGACTAATCCATACACACCTTAGCAAAATAGAGTTGCAAAAAGAATGATCGGGACTTTGATGGAAAAGGAAAGAATCACGCTCAATGGTGTCAGGTTAGGACAGGAATTCTAAGCAAAGGCGGTGGAGATTGCATGTTACCTAGTTAATAGATCACCTTCATCAGCGTTGAAGATAAGACTCCACATGAGGTATGGACTAGTAAGAAACCCTCTCTTTCACATCTGAGGGTATTTGAATGTGATTCATATGTACATGTTCCAAAGGAGAAAATAGCCAAGTTGGATAGTAAATATGAAAGGTGCATATTTATTGGGTATAAGGATGGTTTAAAAGGTTATAAGCTTTGAAACCCATAAACAAGGAAGGTTGTGTACAACCAAGATGTGGTGTATAGAGAGGTGAAAGATGTTATTAAACATGAAGTCCCGCCAAAGGAACCTAAGAAGATAGAGTTTGAGCTAAAGGAGGAAGAATCAGACTCTACAGCAAAGCAAGAATCAGAAGATGAAGAGCCACAAACTCTAGCTGTGAGAAGATGAGTTCGAGAAAGAAGGAATTCAAAAAGGTATAGTCCATCTTATTTCTATTCAAATTTTTCTTTGTCTAATACTGATGATGATCCCAGAACTGTTAGGGAGGCAGTAGATTCAGAGGATGGACAACTCTCGAAAGAGGTCATGGTTAATGAAATGGCATCTTTGGACAAAAATGAGGCTTGGGATTTGGTGGAGTTTCTGGATGGAAGGAAACCCATTGGAAGGAAATGGATGTTTAAGAAGAAGATGAATGTAGAGGGAAAGGTGGAGAAATATAAAGCTAGGTTGGTAGAAAAAGGTTATTCCCAGGTGTCGGAAATTGATTTTGGTGATATTTTTTCTCCTGTTGCGAAGGTAGCTTCTATTATATTACTTTTATTTGTTGTTGTTGCTTTTGATTTTGAGGTAGAATAGATGGATGTGAAGATAACATTTATTCACGGGGATCTAGAAGAAGAGATCTACATGAAGCAACCTGAAGGCTTTGTGGTGAAGGGAAAGAAAGAATTGGTATGCAGGTTAAAAAAGTCTTTGTATGGGTTAAAACAATCACTAAGGATGTGGTATCATAAATTTGATACACACATGCGGGGACTTGGCTTCACCAGAAGCAAAGAAGGTCACTGTGTGTATTTTAAATTAATTGGTGACCATGTTATTTATCTGGTCATGTATGTGGATGATATGTTTATGATTGGAAATGACAAAGAAATTATCTAGGATTTGAAGACCCAATTGTCCTCCAAATTCGACATGAAGGATCTTGGTGCTACAAAATATATTTTTGGCATGGAAATTAAAGGATATTGGCCAAAGAGGAAGCTCTAGTTAAACTAGAGGAAGTATGTCAAGACAAAATTGCAGAGGTTTAATATGCAGGATAGTAAACCAGTGAAGTTTCCTATTCCTACAGGTGTAAAGTTATCTATAACAACATTGGTTAAAATTCCATGTAATAAAAGTTAATAAATCCAAAATAATAACCATAGTTGATGGGACACTTATTCCAAGCTGAATGTTGGGCAACACATCCTCGTATGGGTGATCATTTGGTTTATTATGGCTAAGGAAATTAGAAAAGGAAATGGCTAAGGCTTTGGAAAGGAAAAATGGAATTTTTGGCACATTTGTTTATGAAAATAATGAAATTAGGAGAAAAGGAAGGTGAAAACTCATAGGTTGCATGTGAGGAGGAAAATGAAGAAAATGCCTAATTGATAAAAAGGCTTCTAAGGATCAATTTGTAACCTTTTTTTAGTTTAGTTTTGGAGCTCTTTCATTATTCTTTCTCTCTCTATCGCTCTTGGACACTTAGATTTTTCTTGGAGCACTTTGGCATTGGATCAAGAAAGGAAAAGGAGGCAAAGAGGAAGTAGAGGTCAAGCAAGGAAGAGCGAGATCAAGCATCTACAATAATATTCTTTGCATGTATCGATTTTCATGTGTGTTTTCTTTGTTGGATTTGGCATGCATGGTATAAAATGTGGTTCTTTGTTGTTATGGCATGGGTTTTTCCATGTGTGACAGTGTTTTCAACTTAGCCTTGCCATTTTCGAATAGCCATGGCATGATGGGGTTCTCATGTTTCGACTGAGCTAGACTTTCGGATGGATTCAAAGATGAGTGAGGTGGATCTTTGAATAATGGAACACATGGCCTAGTAGCCCCTAAACCAGATTTTGGGTTGTAGTAAAGCCATATTTTGTCTTTCATCGGTGGGCCTGGGAATCCTCGACTGGTGAATGGTGGGATATACAGTAAATCCTAGAGGTGGGTGCTCTCCATCAGGCCTAGTAATCTTGGGATGGGATATGCAGTAAATCTTGAAGAGTGGGTCTCAGTTTAGGGCCTAGTGATCTGGTGTGGGTTGCAGTAAATCTTGAGAGACTATCAGATAGGAAAATTCTCCACATGTTGGTGGAGAAGTCTGGTGGCATCCATGCTTGTTTTGGCCTAGTGATTTGGTGGAGATCATGGTAAATCCTGTTATTACATGTTTATTTTTTCGATTAGTGATCCATGATGGATTACAATAAAGCCTGGCTTCTATTAATGAGGGTGAGGTTGTTTAGCCTCGAGATGCCCTGGTTGGTTCTTTTGGTTTGAGTCCCACATTCATGCTTGGAATATGGCACAAGGGTGAATGACTGAAAAGAGAATTGGCTCAGCCATTCTATGATCAGGTGGAACGTGGTAGTCCCATCCCGAGTTGGCTTTTGCATTCATTAATAAAAGGTTATTTCCTTGACATCTTATGTGTAAATGTCCTAATTATTATGTGTATTCTATGGTTGTTGTATCCTTGGTATTTCTTTTGTTATTATGATGGTTATAAGCATGTATTATGACAATAATGATATATGGCTCTCCTCATGTTTTGATTTGTAAATGAATGAACAATGTATCTATGACCTAATAGATGATAATGCAGCTAATGACATAAGGGAAAAATGCTTCTTATCGATTCTCAGATAAGTATGAGACCCCCATTCTCAGCTCTATTGTTTATAATTATAGATTGCATATTTCTGACATGTTTGACGAAATGTCTGTCATGGCTAGTAGGGGTCCAATCTAGACCTTGTCATTGTTTTTGCAAAGGCATCATTGTTATGTTTTGTAAATCCATTTCCGAAAGTGTCATTGAGTTATGGGCAGTGACTTGGACTCTAGGCCTGAAAAGTGGCACAAATCTCGGAGTCGTAGGCACAAGTTTGAGGAGAAATTCCCCCAGATGCGTGCATACCCATGTTGTGGGAGCATATGGAGCCTCTTGGATGCATGCTTGTCCATATCAAGGGAGCGTCTGGGGGTTTAGTGGTCTAAAACTTCAGTTGGTCTAGGGGCTTGGTTACCTGAGTATTTGGGTTGGCTCCTAGGAGTTATGTTGCTGATGTGGAAGGTCTGTGTGATGTGTTTCCATCAATTCCACTTCCTTAAGGTCACCCAGGAGGTTGAATCCCATTATAGTAGCCTCTCATTGCATATTTACCCCAGTTGGTCAGCTACTTGGGTAGATGTGGGATGAGGGTGTTACAAAGTGGTATGAGAGTGGGTTGCACTCTCTTTGGGTCATATCTGATACCACAAAGTGGTATCAGAATGGGTTGCGCTCTCTTTGGGTCATATATGATACCACAAAGTGGTATCAAAGCATTGTTCACCCCTCAGACTGGATGGGCGGTGTGTGTTGTTCATGCATTCATGTCGGTTGCACGTATGTTAATTAGCATGTGGTCTACATGCTTGTTGCATATGCATGGTGTTGGTCATGGTTGTAGTGATGTCGCCATATGAAAGAGGATGTTCTTGTTGTGAAGTGTGTCATCATGAGTGTATGATTGGTTACATATTGTTTATGCTTGTGTATTGTCAGTATACATTGGTATGGTGTTTGTTGTCATGCGTGAGGTCATGGTATGTGTAGTTGATATAGTCATGCATTGATGACTGGACTCTAGATAGAATGATGGTTATATGCTTATATTCTTATGTATTATATGTATATATGTTGTCATGATTATGTTATATCTATATTACGTTGATTTGGATGATCTTGCATATGAGATATCCTCCCCAAATTTTGCCAAGGTACGTTGGTTTATTGTGATTTGGTTTAGCTGACATAGTATGCCTTGTAGGAAAGAGATCAAAATGAATAGCAAGATGGTAGACTACAAAGATTCTCCCTATCAATTAGATGAGTAGTGTGGTTTTGGGAACTCTTTTGACTTAGCAGACACATTGGGAAGCTTGAGGGAAGAAATAAGGAGTTGTAAGTTGTACAATGACAAAATCATGCAAGCACAAGAGAAACAAGCAGAGATTATTGCAATACACCTTTAAAGTTTGTGAGAATTGTAGCGATAGGGGCCACTTCGGATCAGCCATGGTAAGGAGGACATAACTAATGGGGCATGTGGAAGTAGGTTTCATGGTGATCATAGGTCAAATAGAGATGACATAGTGAGAGATGGCAGGTTGTTGGATACTTCGGATAGGAGAAGTGATGGACACAGGTACTACTCTAATTTTGGTTCTGATAGGAATTATGATAGTCATCGTTATCACCCTTATGGGAGGAGTGACAGGGAATACTTTCTAGATGAATTGAAGAAAATAAAGCCACCTACTTTTGACAGAGACTTGAAGAAGCTGGAAGATGTAGAGGCTTGGATACTTGGGATGAAGAATTTATTTGAGTTGCATAATTACACAGATAATATGAAGTCCAAATTAGATATATTTAGCCTGAGATGTAAATTAGATATTTGGTGGGAATATGTAAAGAGGTTCAGAGACATCAAGATAAAGGACTTGAGTTGGCATGAGTTCAAGAGGTTTTTCAGGAAGAAGTACTTGTCACTGGTCAGAGAGGTATTGTGACAATAAGGCCAAATAATTATATGAGCTAAAGATGGGATCGATGACATATGAGGACTATACGACCAAGTTCCTGGAGCTATTGAGGTATGTAGAATATATTAAAGATGAGAATGATAAATTTCAACGAATTTCAATGGTTTTCCATTAGCATTTAGGGATCAGATTGAGTATGATGAGCCTTAGTCACTTGAGGAAGTTATTGGGAAATTGAAACATTGATATGAATAGTCAAAGCATAAGAATGAATCTCAAAAAGGATGGAAAGGGAAAGATAAAGTTAAAGGTAAATGGAAATCGAAAAGATCAAGGCCTCAAAATGAAGAAGAGAAAGAAAATGTGGCACCACAAAAGAATTTCAATGTAGCTAGACAAGGACATGGATCACAACAACAACATAGAGCTGATGGTACTAGATGGTTGGAGTGTTGGGCATGCGATAAGGAACACCTTAAGAGAGATTTTCCATAAGATTCGAGGTGATAGGCCTCAAATATATAGTGCATAGGAGGTGTATATTGTTGGGGATATTGGTCAAAGCATTCCTCGTATCTATGCAACACTGGATAACGAGCAGGAAAACCATCATGAATCTATCATTGAGATGGACGGTAAACTTTGTTGTCAAGTTGTTTCTATTTTGATTGACCCTAGATCTAATTATATTTATGCTAGTCCTAACTTGGTGGATAAGTGTGGTTTGAATAAAGAAGTGCATGTAGAATATTGGTTAGTGCAGTTGGCTACAGCTACAAAGAAGAGAGTTCGTCATTGGGTAAGGGCTTGTACCTTTGATTTGACTAGTATGCATACCACAACACATTTTAATGTATTATTTTTGGGATCATACAATATATTGTTGGGCATGGATTGGTTGTACATTCATAGGACCAAGGTGGATTGTTATGACAAAGCCATTGAGTGCTTGGATGAAAATGGAGAACCAAAAGTCTTACAGGGAAAGAAGAAATCCACATCAGTTAGGATGGTGATAGCTATGCAGGAAAAGCATAGTCGCAAAAAGGGGTGTGTTATTTGTAGTGCATATTTCTAGAAACAAAGGTAAGGAAGTTGAGGATGCAAATGTTTTGAGCAGGTACCTAGTTCGACATCAATTTTAGGATGTGTTTCCTATAGAGATTTTAGAGTTTCCACCTCACAGGGAAGTATACACTTTAATTGAGTTAGATCTAGGGGCAGCCCCAACATCAAAAGAACCATATAGGATGAGCACACCTAAGTTGGTATAGTTAAAGTTGTAGCTGAAAGAGATGCTTAACAAGGGGTAATTAAGGCCAAGTGTATCGCATTGGGACACACCGATATTGTTTGTAAAGAAGAAGGATGATACTCTCAGATTATGCATTGCTTATAGGTAGTTGAACATAGTGACCATCAAGAACAGGTATCCGCTGTCGAGGATTGATGACTTATTTGATTAGCTCAAGGGAGAAACAATATTCTTGAAGATTGATCTGAGATCCATATATCATCAAGTACACATTAAAGAGGAGGACATTTACAAGACAACTTTCTGAACCAGGTATGGGAATTATGAGTTTTTTGTGGTTCCATTTGGTTTAACTAATTCTCCAGCTATTTTTATGTGCTTTATGAATAGTGTGTTGTTGTTACACAACATTTTGTCACTGTCTTTGTACTCCCTGTTCCTTGATCCTAGAGGACCTCTACAATGAACCCCACATGCTTTGCCTTCATGGAGAAACTCCCATTATGTCCCTCTTCATGAGCAGATCATTTCCCTTTTACACCATTTTCCCTGAAACTTCTGTTTTTCCCAATTTACAAGACCAATGCTAATGACCTTTGTCTCCCCCGCACTAATGTGCAGAGATTAGCACTATTCCCCATGCTGATTGGTGCAACTGAGCTGTGTTCTAGTCGCGCCAGTCCTATTATGGAAATTGTTTTAATTTAGAGTTGAAGCTTCCATCTCTAGAAGCGTCGTAATGGAAGTCTGGTAAATGGTTTGGCCGAGTGGGGTCAAGGATGACAGTTTGGGCTCCTTTCCCCTATAATTATGGAACTACCTCAAGGGATAAGTCTTTCTCCCATGAGAAGAGGATCTATTTCCCATCCATCTTTCCATATAATTCTCCCTTCTTCCTGAGCACAAACTAGTGTGAAAATCAGAGTTAGAGTTTTGGCTCAATGTGAATATACTATTTTAGACAAACAAGCTATTACTAGTTGTAGCCATCTAGTTGTGTGAGGGAGAAGTGTGTTTGGTTTGGAGTAAAGCCTAAAGGGAAGAGTCTTTAAACTAGTTTTGTTTGAAGTCGTCATGAAGTGCTAGTAGAAGTGTGTGGGAACCTGGTCTTATCAGAGGAAGACTGGGACGTCATGACGAATGGTTGTAATCTCTCTTTGATATTAATATATGCAACTATCAATTGATTTCCTACATGTTTTGTAATATTACATATTTGTGCCTTAATTATTCTTGACTTTTTAAGTAGATTGAATTTCAATTTGTCTATTATTATGTTTGTGTGTTGTTTTTGCTTACTTGTTTTAGGAGCTTGAAGAAGGAAGCAACATATTGCTGGAGTGAGCAAGCGAGGACATTATCAAGCAAGATAAGTGACCAAGAGGTAGGCCGTCTTGATTGATTCTAACCTAAGGAAATCTTCCATAGAATGTATTTGTTGTGGCTAGACCCATTATTGGGTTAGAGGAATTCGTTCATGTCATCACCTATAATTTTACTTCACCACAATTGTGTCTCTATTTGGATAAGTTTTTTATTGTGTTCATTGTTGATATATTGGTATATTCTAAAAATGAGGAAGATCATGTCGAGCATTTGGCAGCAGTGTTGAGGTCGTTGAGAGAGAATCAGTTGTATGATAAGCTCAACAAGTGTATTTTCTTTCAGACTGAGGTACATTCCTTGGGACATGTTGTCTCCAAGGAGGGAATAGTAGTGGATCCAGAAAAGGTAAGAGCTATCATGGAGTGGGAATCGCCTAGAAATGTAGATGAGGTGAGATCCTTCATGAGATTGGTGGGTTATTACAGTAGGTTCATAAATAACTTCTCATGAATTGCTTATCCTATTACATCATTGCAAAGGAAAGGTAAGAAGATTGAATGGACAGATGAGTGTGAGGCCAATTTTGAGCTGCTTAAGAAGTTGTTGACACATGCTCCAGCGTTAAAGATCACAGATCCAGACAAAGAATTTGTAGTATTACAAATTATTGCAAGAGAGGACTTTATGGAGTTCTTATGTAGGAAGGACAGGTAGCGTGTTATGACTCATGGGAGTTGAATGAGCATGAGAAAATTTTTCTGATGCATGGCCTTGAACTAACAATGATCATACATGCATTGAAGATGTGGAGGCACTATATTCTTGGCAGGAGGTTTGTATTGATGTGTGATCACAGTGGGTTGAGGTATCTATATGACCAGCTGAATCTGAACACCAGGAAAGCTAGATGGTTGGGCATGATCAATGAGTTTGACTTCGAGATTAGGTACATCAAGGGAAAGGAAAACAGGGTTGCAGATGCTCTTAGCAGGTGGATATAGGTAAATCATATAGCAGCTATGAGTTCCAATGGGACATATCTATAGGATAAGATCTTGCAGGTAGGTCAACAGCATGTCAAGTATATGGAGATTGTGCACAGGTTGCAGCAGAGTACAAGTATAGATACAGGTAGTTGTATAGGTAGTGGTACAAGTATAGGTACACGTATATTCATAGGTAGATGTAGAGGTAGAGGTGAAGATATAGGTGCATGGGATGTGGACTATTGTCTCACGACGTATATTTAGGTTAGATTTAGGAACATGATATATGTGTCAAACAATAGTGAGCTCAAGAAGGTGATCTTGAGGGAGTTTCATGTGAAACCATATTCAGATCACCCAGGCTATCAGAATACATTGACCGTAGTGAAGAAGTTTTATTAGGTAGTAGAGTTTGTGGCTAGATGTTTAGATTGTGAGTAGGTAAAGGTAGAGTGTAGGTATCTAGGTGGACTGCTACATCTAATTGTGATTCCATAGTGGAAATGGGAGGTCATTTTCATGGACTTCATCACAGGTTTTATGAGGACAATGAGACAACATGATTCCATCATGGTTGCTATGGACAACTGAATAAAGGTTGTGCACTTCATTCCAGTGAAGGCTACATATTCAACTAGTGATGTGGCATAGGTGTTCATCAGAGATGTGGTCCAAAGAATGTTTTGTTAGATAGGGATGTAAAGTTCACTTCCATGTTTTGGAAGGAATTGTTTGTAGGTTTGGGTATAGAGTTAGCATTTAGTACAATTTATCATTACAGAAATATGGACAGACAGGGAGGTTCAAAAGGATCTTGGAGGATATGCTGAGGATGTATGTGATGCAAAAGTAGTGAAGATGGGATGATTATCTTCCATTGGTTGAGTTTGTATACAAAAATGGTTATCAACAACCATTAATGATGAGTCCTTTTGAGGCATTATATGGGAGTAGTTGTAATACTCCTATTAGTTGGAGGGATCTAGTTATCAGGGTGTTGATTGGACCAGACATATTGGAAGACGTGGAGTGGGAAATGCCGGTAATCAAGAAGAAATTGAAAACAACATAGGATAGGCAAAAGACCTATGTAGACCAGAACAGGGTGTCCAAGGAGTTTCAGGTTGGGGAACAAGTGTACTTGTGCATCAAACCGAAGAAGAGCTCCTTGCGGATTGGATCATGTGCCAAGATGGCACCCCGATTTTATGGACCCTTCAAGATTATTGAGAGGATTAGACCAGTATATTATCAACTTGCACTCAATAAGACAAGGAAATTCTATGATGTTTTCTATATGTGTTTTATTAAGAAATATGTTAACTATGTTGATCATGTGATTGACTGGTCTATATTGCAGGTCGATCCAGATGGAGAATTTCAGTGGGAACCTTAGTATATATTGCAGATAAAGGTTCTCATGCTCCGGAACCAAGCAATCAAGTAGCTTAAATTGAAGTGGAAGCACTTTGGGTCCGATGAAGCTACATGGAGGATGGCAGATCAGATGCGGGCTATGTATCCTTCCTTATTCGTTGGTTGAGTGGATGTTTTGGTATATGTCTTTGGTATAAGTTTTTAGTACATGTTTTGGTGATGTTTTGGTATATGTAGATATGTATATGGATGTAAATACCACCATTAGCTATGTTATAAAGATACAATAAGAGGTATGGGTGTCATGTCATTATACTTTTCATGTTGTTATCTTGTCATGTTGGTTTTGTTTTCACTGGGGTGATCATTTTAAATACTACATCGAGCTATGTTATAAAGCTACATAGGCAATATGTTTTCTTTTTAAAGGTTTTGCTAAGGTATAGGTGTTGTTGAACACCAAGGTCAGTGCCCCCAAGTGGGAGGTTTCTGTAACAACCCTAGTGAAAATTCCATATAATAAAAGTTAATAAAGGACAAATAATAACCATGGTTTATGGCACACTTATTCCAAGAAGAATGTTGGGAAAGACATCCTAGTGTAGGTGTTCATTTGGTTTATTATGGATAAGGAAATTGGTAAAGGAAATGGCTAAGGATTTGGAAAGGAAAAATGGAGTTTTTGGCACATTTATTTATGAAATTAATGGAAATTAGGAGAAAAGGAAGGTGAAATGTGACAGGTTGCAAGTGAGGAGGAAAATGAAGGAAAATAATTGAAAATGAACAAAATAGAGGCCTAATTGATAAAAAGGCTTATGAGGATCAGTTTGTAACCTCTTGTAAGTTTAGCTTTGGAGCTCTCCCATTATTCTCTCTCTCTCTCTCTCACTCTTGGACACTTATAATTTTCTTATAGCATGTTGGCATTAGATCAAGTAAGGAAAATGAGGCAAAGAGGAAGCAGAGGTCAAGTAAGGAAGAGAAGGATCAAGTAGATATAGTAGGATTATTTGTAGGTATCAATTTGCATGTGTGTTTTCCTTGCTGGATTTGGCATGCATGATATTGCATGTGGTTCTTTGTTGTTATGGCATGGATTTTTCCAGGATTGACAATGTTTTCATCCTAGCCTTTCCATTTTCAGATAACCATGGTGTGAAGGGGTTCTCATGTTTCGATTGAGCTGGATTTTTGGATGGATTCGAAGCTGAGTGAGTTGGATCTCTAAATAATGGAACACATGGCCTAAACCGGACTGTGGGTTGTGGTAAATTAGGATTTTGTGTTGCCTTAGTGGGTCTAGGAATCCTTGACTGGTGAATGGCAAGATATACGGTAAAGGCTAGAGGTGGGTGCTCTCGATCAAGCCTAGTAATCATGGGATGGGATATATGGTAAATCTTGGAGAGTGGGTCTCTATTTAGGGCCTAGTGATCCAGTGTGGGTTGCAGTAAAGAGACTAGGAGATAGGAAAATTGCTCACGATGTAGGCGTAGAAATCTGGTAGCATCCATATTTGTTTTGGCCTAGTGATCTGGTGGAGATCATGGTAAATCTTGGGATTACATGTTTATTTTTTGGCCTAGTGATCCGGGATGGATTATGATAAAGCCCAGTTTCTAGTGACGAGGGTGAGGTGGTCTAGCCATCGGATGCCCTGGTTGGTTCTTTTGGTTTGAGTTCCACATTCATGCTTGGAATATAGCACTGGGGTGAATAGTTGACAAGAGAATTGGCTCAACCATTCTATGGTCGGGTGGAACATGGTAGTCCCATCCTAGGTTGGCTTTTGCATTCATTAATAATAGGTTATTTCCTTGAGATCTTATGTGTAGATGTACTAGTTATTATGTGTATTTTATGGTTTTTGTATCCTTGGTATTTGTGCTTTTATTAGGTTGGTTATTGTTGGAGCAAAACAATGCGCAACAGAAATTTAAAAGGCATACACAGCACATACAAAATCCGGATCATCGACGGAATGAACTAGAAACTGTGGATAATCCGGATCATGACACTACAAAAAACTTCCACAGAATCTTAAAATCTAACACATACAAAATCATAAAAAATAACACAAAGATTTAACATGGTTCACCCAACCAATCTGGGCTACATCCACCAAAACAGAGGCATCGGCAATCTTATTATTCAACAGGAGATTACAACAATTTAGTTCCTCACACACTCTCTTCACTCCACCCAATATCCTCTACGAGCTTATATTTTTATAGCTAGGAGTAGAAAACTGAATCATAAATTCTCTCACAACAAATATAGGATGCAATAACTCCTCCTCAACAAAAATGGAGCTAATTTAGCAACAAATCCTATTGTTGTCACCTACATGAGATTTTTGCCAAATTTAATAAACAGAAAATCTCAACAATCTCCACCTTAACAACAATTAGCCTGATACCCTGTTTCTTTATTATTTTATCTTTTCTGCAAGCCAAGAGAAGCCAGACACCAACGTAGCTTCTCTAACAAAACTGGTTTCATGAACATGTCTACACAGTTCTCCTTTGTATGCACTTTTTCAAGAGAGACACCCCTTTCAGTGATAACCTGTCTTACAAAATGGTACTTGATAGGTATATGCTTTGATTTGCTATGATAGGCCGGATTTTTAGCCAAATGAATTGCACTTTGACTATCACAAAATAACTTGATGTTGTTCTGTAACCTACCAAACTCACCAAACAAACTTTTCAACCAAATCACTTCTTTGCAAGCATGTGAAGCAGCTATGTATTCTGCTTCAGTAGTGGATAAAGCAGCAATGTTCTATAGCTTTGACATCCAGCTAATAGCTCCACCTGCAAGAGTAAAGACATACCCTGATGTTGACCCTCTCTTATCCAAATCACCTGCAAAACCGGAATCAACATATCCGCAAACAAATTCACTACTTCTGTTATAAGTGATACAATAATCACTTGTGCCTCTCAAATACGGAAGCACCCATTTCACTGCTGACCAGTGTTCTTTTCCTGGATTTTCCATATACCTGCTGACAACCCCAACTTCATGTGAAATATCTGGTCGAGTACAAACCATCGCATACATTAAACAATGTACTACATTTGCATATGGAATTCGAGACATATATTGTTTTTCTTCATTTGTATTAGGACATAAACTAGAAGTAAGCTTAAAATGGGAAGCTAAAGGGACTGACATAGGCTTCACATTGTTCATACCAAACCTCAAGAGTATTTTCTCAATATTCTTCTATTGTGATAGCCACAGCTTACCATTGCTCCTGTCTCTGAAAATCTCCATGCCCAAAATCTGTCTTGCTGCTCCTAGATCTTTCATATGAAATGTCCTAGCCATTTGAGCCTTTAAACTGTTGATCTCTATTATGCTTTTGTTTGCTAAAAGCATATCGTCAACATATAACACTAAGATAATGAACATGACATTATTAATTTCTTAAAGTAAACACAATGATCATATTCACTTCTTATATAATTTTGACTCATCATGAAAGAATCAAATTTCTTGTACCATTGTCGAGGTGACTGCTTCAGACCATATAATGATTTCTTGAGCCTGCAGACAAATTTCTTGTTGCGATTTTGAACAAACCCTTCCGGTTGTTCCATGTAAATCTCCTCATCTAAATCTCCATGTGAAAATGCAGTTTTAACATCTAGTTGTTGTAATTCTAAATCAAGTAAAGCAACTAATGCTAATACAATTCGAATTGAAACAACTTTTACAATGGTGAAAATATCTCATGAAAATCAATGCTTGCTTTCTGAGAAAAACCTTTTGCGACGAGCCTTGCTTTGTACCTGTCCTCTGTATCATCAACACCCCTTTTCAATTTGTAAACCCATTTGCATCCCATAGTTTTTCTATCTTTAGGAAGTTCTACCAGATCCCATGTGCCATTCTTGTCTAATGCCATCATTTCGTCCTTCATAGCTTCTTTCCACTTTTCACTTTTAAAACATTTTACAGCTTCCTGAAAGCATAAAGTTTCATCATCATTAGCGGTTAAAGCAATTGAAGTAACATAATCATCATACCGTTTAGGAGGACGTTTGATTCTTGTGGACCTCCTTAAAGATGTTTCTGGTACTTCCAAAATTTGCTGATAATTATCTGTAGGAACTTCTTCATGATCTGCATCTAAAACATGTTCATGATCTGCATTTGAAACATGTTCATGATCTGCATCTGAAACATGTTCATGATCTACATCTGAAACTTGTTCATGACTTGCATCTGAAACTTGTTCATCTTGACTATCATCAATATTTGAACTGGTTTCAAACTGAATGTGTTGAAGCTTAGATACATTATCCTATTTCAATTTATCATCTACATTTCGATTTTCAAGTGAGGATTCATTAAATTTAACATCTCTGTTAATGATGATCTTGTGAGTAGTAGGATCCCACAATCTGTATCCCTTAGTCCCATCACCATATCCAACAAAGATATATCTTTTTGATTTAGGATCTAATTTAGAACGTTGATGTTTCAAAACTAGAGCATATGCATCACAACCAAAAACTTTTAGTTTAGAATAATCACAAGGATGACCTTTCCATACCTCTTGAGGAATTTTGCATCCTATTGTAGTTGATGGTGATCGATTTATAAAATAGCAAGTTGTAGACACCGCTTTTGTCCACAATTCCTTCTGCAAATTGGCGTTACTAAGCATACTTCTTGCTCTCTCTAAAAGAGTCCTATTCATGCATTCAGCAACTCCATTTCGCTGAGGAGTATATACAGTGGTCTTACGTCTTTTGATCCTAGCATCCTTGCAGTAATTATCAAATTCCTTTGAAGTAAACTCACCGCCATTGTCAGTTCTTAAACATTTAATGGTTCTTCCAGTGATGTTTTCAACTAATGCTCTAAATTGTTTGAAAACTGTAAATACATGAGACTTCTTCTTTAACATGTAGACCCACACTTTTCTAGAGAAATCATCAATAAAAGATACAAAAAATGACGATCCTCCATATGAGGTTGTAGGAGATGGACCCCAAACATCAGAATGGATATAATAAAGGATTCCCTTACTAGTATGTTTTCCAGTTTTAAATTTCTGCTTGCTTTGTTTCCCAAACAGACAATGTTTGCAGAGATCTAACTTAACAGAATTTAAATTAGGAAGTGACTTATGATCAGATAAAATCTTTAAACCTCTTTCACTCATATGGCCCAAACTTTGATGCCATAAATGAATAGAATTACTGTCGTTTTCAGATATTGTAGAAACATGATCTGACTCTGCTCTTCCTTCTAACTGAAAAAGATTTCCAACTTTCTTTGCTTTCATTACTAGTAAAATTCCTTTATAAACTTTCATTACTCCACCTTGAATAAGAGTTTTATATCCATTAGTGTCTAGTACTCCTAGTGAAATGAGGTTTTTTCTTAGTTCAGGTACATGTCTTACATCAGTTAGAATTTTATTTGTCCCATCAAACATTTTAAGGTGGATGCTTCCAATTCCCACAATGTTACATGTGACATCATTTCCCATGTAAACTACTCCATCATTGATTGATTTATAAGTTTTAAACCATTCTCTATGAATGCACATGTGATTTGATGCACCAGAATCTAACAGCCAATGTTTATCATGATTAGACAAATTAACTGATAACACTTCATCACTCATACCTGAAATGGATACTGAACTTGTATTTGTCGTGTTTGCTTCTTTCTTCTCTATCGAAGAGTCTTCTTTGGATGTTTGCTGTCTCTTCCAACCGTCCTTCTTCAAATGTCCCGATTTGCCACAAAACCAACACTTTACCTTACTCTTCTTCCCTTTCGATTTTGAACGCGAGTCGTTGTGTTTACTGAAGCGTCTTTCTTTAGAACAACCTCTAACCATCATTGCTTCTGATGTATAGGTTTCTGAATTTGACCTCTTCCTTGTCTCTTCGGACAACAAAGCTCCAACAACATCATCAAATTCAAGGGTTCCTAATGAACTAAGACTTATAGAAGTAACAAAATGATCCCATGACTCGGGCAACGAGCATAATAAAGTTATAGCTTTATCTTTTGATTCAAATTTTACTTCTATACTTTCTAACTACACTAGGAGAGTATTAAAGGTATTCAAATGATCAGTAATAGATGTACCTTCCTTCATGCGTAAACTGTACAACTGTCACTTCAGAAGAATCCTATTAGTTAAGGATTTTGTCATGTACAACTTCTCAAGCTTTGTCCACAAACCCGCAGCAGTTTTCTCTGACACGATGTTAAACAAAACATCATCTGCCAAACATAGTCGAATACCGCTCAGTGCTCTTTCATCCAAGTCGCTCCATTCATCATCTGTCATGGTGTAAGGTTGTTTGGCTTTTCCCAACAATGCCTTCGCCACGCCTTGTTGCACGAGTAGATCATACATCTTCACTTTCCAGATCTCTAAGTTGTTTTTGCCATTGAACTTCTCGATCTCAAAATGAGCACTTTGAGTTTTTGCCAGTTGTAACACACAAAATCTCCAATTCCAACTTTTTTAATAAATGAAGTTTTTATTTGAAAAAAAAAAATATGCCTTTTCCTTATACTATAATACCTTTACTTTATAATAAAATGCCTCTATCATACCATGTCATGGCATATTACAATTTAAAAGAAAAAACAAAATTGTAGTTTTACCAAAGAGAAAAGGGCTTGGCGCTCCTCGACGGTGGAAGATCCGTGCCACAAACAAAATCGATGTAAGGCACGAAATTGGCGTGATTAATCCTTGCGTTTCCTCGCCAATTGGGATTTTGGTGCGCTGGCGCGACTATAATGTTCAAATGGCGTGATTAATCCTTGCACTTTCGCGCCAATTGGGATTTCGGCGCGCTGGCGTGACAATAACGTTCAAAACCGACTGTTCCTTAATAAACCACACCAACTCTTCTTTAGCTCAAAATTGGCATGATTGTTCACGACGAAACTGTGCCAACCCTATCTTCCGTCTCTGTCACACGTACCAGCTCCACAACATTCCTCTAATACCAATTGTTGGAGCAAAACAATGCACAACGGAAATTTAAAAGGCATACACAACACATACAAAATCATAAAAAATAACACAAAGATTTAACGTGGTTCACCCAACCAATCTGGGCTACATCCACCAAAACAGAGGCATCGGCAATCTTATTATTCAACAGGAGATTACAACAATTTAGTTCCTCACACACTCTTTTCACTCCACCCAATATCCTCTACGGGCTTATATTTTTATAGCTAGGAGTAGAAAACTGAATCATAAATTCTCTCACAACAAATATAGGATGCAATAACTCCTCCTCAACAAAAATGGAGCTAATTTAGCAACAAATCCTATTGTTGTCACCTACATGAGATTTTTTCCAAATTTAATAAACAAAAAATCTCAACAGTGATAAGCATGTATTATGATTGTGATTATGTATGGCTCTCCTCATGTTTTGATTTGTAAATGAATGAACAATGCATCGATGACCTAATAGATGATAATGCAATTAATGACATAAGGGAACAATGCTTCTTAGTGATTCTTAGATAATTATGATACCCCTATGCTTAACTCTATTGCTTAGACATGTAGATTACATTTTTGTGACATGTTTGAAAAAATTATTGTCATGGCTAATAGGGATCCAATATAGACCCTGTCATTGTTTTTGCAAATCCATCATTGTTATGTTGTGTAAATTCATTTCCGAAAGTGTCATTTAGTTTTGGGTAGTGGCCCTCTGGGTGTGAAAAGTGGCACAAACCCCGAAGTCATAGGCACATGTCTAAGGAGAAAATTTCCCAAACGCATGCATACCCATGTTGTGGGAGCATGTGGATCCTCCTCGACGCATGCTTATCCATATCAAGGGAGCATCTGGGGGTTTAGTGGTCTAAAACTTACATTAGTCTCAAGGGCTAGTTACTTGAGTGGTTGGGTTGGCTCCTGAGAGTTTTTATTTTGATGTGGAAGGTCTATGTGATGTGTTTTCATCGATTCCACTTCCTTAGGGTCACCTAGGAGGTTGAATCCCATTATAGTAGCCTCTCGTCGCATATTTACCTTGGTTGGCTAGATACTTGGGTAGATGTGGGATGAGGGTGTTACATTATATGTTGAACAATGTCCTAGGACACAAGAGGAGGAAGAGGACATGTCTCATGTTCCATACACAAGTGCGTTCGGTAGCCTGATGTATGCAATGGTATGTACTAGACTAGACATTGCACATGCAATGGGAGTATTGAGCAGGTTTATGTCAAAACCAAGGAAGGAGAATTGGATAACAATGAAGCAGGTTTTCACGTATTTGCATGGCACTAGTGATTATGGTATGTGCTACTAAGGAATACTAGGATTGGACAGATTTTTGGACATATGTGGACTTGTTGATGCAGACTGGGCTAGAGATATGGATCAGAGAAGATTTACAAGTGGGTATGTGTTTAACTTGTTTGGAGGTGCATTCAGTTCGATGAGCAAGAGACAATCTATGGTGGTACTTTCAACTATAGAGTTAGAATAGATGGCAGCCACTCTGTAGGTTTTAACCCCGTATAGAAATTACCTGCATACTATTTCTAAAAAAAAAAGAAAATAAACAAAGGTGAGAGCATAACACATAAAACAAATATACACATAGATTTTCCCCTGGATCCCAAAATCGAGACTACCAGCTTGATTTTCATTATGTTCCTTTCATATGTTACAATGCATATATATACATGCTGAAGCATCCAATACCATGGACCGAAACACCATCACGCCCAAAACTATGTGCAAAAACCATGCACAAAACCATAGGTAGGTTCACCCACCTAATATAGGGTCCAAAAAAAATTCCCAGGGGCACTGCCCTGAACCCCATAGAGGGGGGCTACCCGCGCCCTAAAAACCCCTAGACAGGGGTGGTTGCCACTCCCCCTCTAACCCCTCGGTTAACTAGGGGAGTTAATCGTGGAAAGAATATAACACAACCCAACATTCTCCCACTTGTTGCTTTCTTTCTACAAGGGGCCACAAGAGAGCTTAGTCATTTATCCAGCCCTATAATGCCCATTGTTTCTCTACACTAAGAGAACTTCTCAGAGCTCACAAATTGTGTCAATGCATTTGCAGTATTCTTCAAAGTGTCCATTTTTACTAGCAACGCCTTTTTGTCTTCTATCATATCCCTCACAAAGTGATACTGAACATCAATGTGCTTTGTCTTTGAATGGTAAGAAGGGGTTTTTGCCAAGAAAATTGCACTTTGGATGTCATTGTCTATCCTTCTAGCTCCCTGCACTAACCCCATACTTGAACACAATCTCTGTAACCAAATTGTTTCCTTGATTGCATGAGTGGCCACCATGTATTATGCCTCTATAGTTGATAATGCCACTATAGATTGTTTCTTACTCATCCAACTAACTGCACCTCCAAATAGGTTAAACACATACCCACTTGTAGATCTTCTCTGATCCAGATCTCTAGCCCAGTCTGCATCAACAAAGCCACGAATATCCAAAACTCTCTCCAATCCTGGGCTTCCTTGGTAGCACAAACCATAATCACTAGTGCCACACAAATACCTGAAAACCCACTTCACTGTTGTCCAATGCTCCTTTCCTGGTTTTGACATAAGCCTGCTCAATATTCCCACTACATGTGCAATGTCTGGTATAGTACATATAATCACATACATCGGGCTATTGACTGCACTTGCATATGAAACACGGGACAAGTCCTCTTCCTCTTCTTATGCCTTGGGACACTGTTTAGCAGATAACTTTACACCAACAATAATAGGAACCTTCATCAGTTTACTATCCTGCATATTAAATCTTTGCAGTATTGTCTCAACATACTTCCTCTGGTTTAATCAAAGCTTCCTCTTTTCCCTATCTCATTTAATTTCCATGCCCAAAAAATAGTTTGCAACACCAAGATCTTTCATGTCGAATTTGGACAAAAATTGGGTCTTCAAATCCTAGATAATTTCTTTGTCATTTCCAAACAACAACATATCATCCACATACAAGACCAGATAAATAACACGGTCACAAATTAATTTAAAATACACACAGTGATCTGCTTTGCTTTTGGTGAAGCGAAGTCCTTGGTGACTGTTTTAATCCATATAGAGACTTATTTAACTTGCATACCAATTCTTTCTTACCCTTCACCGCAAAGCCTTCAGGTTGCGTCATGTAGATCTCCTCTTCCAGATCCCCATGAAGAAATGTTGCCTTCACATCCATCTGTTCTACCTCAAAATCAAAAGAAACAACAATAGATAAAAGTAATCTAATAGTAGCTACCTTGGCAACAGGAGAAAAAATATCACCGAAATCAATTCCTGGCACCTAGAAATAACCTTTTTCTACCAACCAAGCTTTGTATTTCTCCACCTTTCCTTCTACATTTGTCTTCTTCTTGAACACCCATTTGCTGCCAATGGGTTTCCTTCTAGACGACAACTCCAACAGATCCCAAGCCTCATTTTTATGCAAAGATGCCATTTCATCAACCCTGGCCTCCTTCCAGAGTTTTCCATCCTCTAAACCTACTACTTCTTTCATAGTTCTGGGATCATCATCACTAATATATAAAGCAAACTTTGAATAGAAAACAGATGGACTATACCTTTCTGATTACCCTCTTTCTCAAACTAATCTTCTCACAACCAGAGTTTATGGATCTTCATCTTCTGATTCCTCTTCTTCTCTAGAGTCTGATTCTTCCTCCTTTAGCTGAAACTCTATCTTCTCAGGTTCCTTTGATGGGACTTCATGTTTAATAACATTTTTCACCTCTCTCAACACCACATCTCGGTTGTACAGAACCTTCCTTATTACTGGGTTCCAAAGCTTATAACCCTTTAAACCATCCTTATGCCCAATAAAGATGCACTTTTCACATTTACTATCCAACTTTGTTCTTTTATCCTTTGGAACATGTACATATGCATCACATCCAAATACCCCCATATGTGAAAGAGAGGGTTTCTTACCAGTCCATACCTCTTGTGGAGTCTCCACTACCTCCACCTAGAATTCTTGTCCAACCTGACACCACTGAGCATGATTCTAGCCCTTTCCATCAACGTCTTATTCATTCTTTCTACAACTCCATTTTGCTCAGGTATGTATGGAGCAGTCTTATTTCATCCTATACCACACTTATTACAAAATTCTTCAAATTCCTTACCGCAAAACTCTTCACTATTATCTATCCTCGACACCTTTATCTTCTTCTTTGTCTGGTTTTCCAGAGCCTTAAATTCTTTAAACCTGTCAAAGACTTTAGATTTCTTCTTGAGGAAATATATCCATGTATTCCTTGAGAAGTCATCTATAAATGATACATAGTACATAGACTTACATAGTGATGGAACCTTCACAGTTCCAAACAAATCATTGTGCACACAATCTAATATCTGTTTTGCCCTCTTACCACTAGAGGGAAAACTCACCCGATTCTACTTCCCATATACACAATTTTCACAGAAATCAAAATCCATAGAGTTCTTAGTCATACCTTCTACCATACCTTTACCATGAAGTATTCGAAGGCCCTTCTCTCCAATATGTCCAAGCCTTTGATCCCATAGCATGGTATTTTCTCCAAAGACCACTAGATTTTTTGCTCCATTTTCAAGAACCATAGAAGTATTGCACCCATCAACAATAGTGCTACCTTGCAGCTTGTACACAGTTCCAATCCTAACTCCCCACATCAATACCAGTGCTCCATCAACCATCTTGCAAGTATCTTTCTCAAACACCGTTTTTACACCTGCGTCATCCAGCTTGCTTACAGAAATCAGAATTCTCGTCAATGCAAGAATATACAGAACACCCGGAAGTGTTCTAACCCTTCCACCTTGCAACTTCAACTTCACTTTTACATGACCAATGATTCTAGCCTTCCTATCATCCCCTAAGAAGACATCACCACCATCATATTTCTCATACTCGCAAAACCACTCTCTATGGGGAGTGAAGTGAAATGATGCACCTAAGTCAATCAACCATGCCTCATGATCTACATGTGTACTTGAAGAATCCAAGTACACATCCCCACCTTCATCTGAGGTGGTTTTTTCCTCTGTAGATCCCTTTCCTTTCTCAGGAGCTTTAGATTTACAGTCCCTTTTGTAGTGCCCTTCCTTTCTACATTTCCAGCACACCACATTTACAGGTTTTCCTGGAGATTTAGATCTCCCTCTAGATCTAGATCTCCCACTCAATGAATTATTTTTGTTTATGTTCTGAGACCGTCCTCATACAGATAAGGAATCACCATTCTTGCTCTCCATATTTTTCCTTCTCATCTCCTCTGTCAGCAAGGATGAGAATATTTCATCAAACTGTAAGGCAGTTGCATTACTACCTATTGCAATAACTAGACTATCCCATGAATCTGGTAGAGAACACAACAAACTGATGCACTTATCTTCATCTGAAATTTTAATATCAATAGATAATAATTGACTTACCACAGTATTAAATGCACTCAGATGCTCTGTCATCGAGTCTCCATCTTTCATCCTCAGGTTATACATTTTTTCCGTAGGAATAGTTTATTCACCAGAGACTTAGATTGGTACAAATTCTGTAACTTGACCCACAAATCCTTAGCCATAGCTTCCCCTAATAAATTCAACAATACTAAATCTAAGATACACAATCGTATTGTGCTCTTTGCCTTCCAATCCAACTTCTTCCCTTCTTCATCGGACACTCCCATTAGTTTAGTACTCAGATCTACCACGATTCACTAATCTTTATCTACCAATAGATCCTCCATCTTGAGTTTCCATAACTCAAAACTCTAACCATTAAATTTCTCGATCTGTATCATTCCACTACCCGCCATCTGCTTTCACCACTAGAATTGATCTCGCATATCTCCCACTGAACAGGGTCTACCATAGGCCCAATCGAAACCCCTCAGCAACAAAGGCGTCCCCTTAAAGCCAAAACAACTCTAATACCATATGTAGATTTTAACCCCGTACAGAAATTACCTGCATATGAATTCTAAAAAAATAGAAAATAAACAAAGGCAAGAGCATAACACATAAAACAAATATACACAAATAGTTTCCCCTGGATCCCAAAACCAGGACTACCAGCTTGATTTTTCATTATGTTCATTTCATATGTTACAATACATATAATACATGTCAAAGCATCCATTACCATAGATCGAAAACCATCACGCCCAAAACCATGTGCGAAAACCATGCACAAAACCATAGGTAGGTTCACCACCTAATATAGGGTCCAAAAAAAATTTCCCCGGTGCACTACCCTACACCCTGTAGAGGGGGGATATCGGCCCCCTATAACCCCCCCGTTAACGAGGGGAGCTAGTCATGGAAAGAATATAACACAACCCAACATACTGATCCAAAATGGATTCAGTTTTGCCTCCCGATCAAAGTCTTCAAAATAGTTGAAAGTGGGATCAAGTCGAAGTGCTCATCGAAACAATTCCAACAATGTGAATGGCACAAAAATCCGAGTTCAGATGAAGAAGTTAAGGCTAGTCAAAGTTTCAGTCAAACTAGGGCAAAAAGTCAAAAAGTCAAAGTCAAACTGGTCAGCAGTCAACAGTCAATGCTTATGGCAGCAGGACACGTGTCGTCTCGGGAATGCGCCATGTTTTATTGATGGTGTCTGCAAGGAGGGTGACATGGTAGTTTGTGATTGGTGCACATGGGCCAATCTAGTGCTGACACGTGGTAGCTTGATTTGCCCAATATTGGCATGCGAATCCCAAAATTTGGGGGTCATGGAGGATTGAACCCTTGACCTCCCGGAATAGCAATGACTTCGATGGATTGCATGCACCAATTTGGCTATGGTTTGGATCTTGTTAACTGAAGGGATGATATTATATTTAATGTTTTGGGTGATTGGCCACCGGAAAAAGGGTTGGACGGTCGGGGTCAACCGCACGACCATCGGTCCCTTAGCATATGATGTGTATTGTAATCGCTAGACTCACTACAGCCGAAACCATGCACCACAACCCATATGTCAAATATAATTTATATAAAATCCCACATTCATTGCGGAGTTCAATTAACCACATATATATAGATATATCATATATATATACATCAATCAAGGGATATGTGATAGAAAGGTCAGGTGGAGGTTGCGAACTGCCGACCTTCCAAAACACATAAATACCAACGACTTTACACCATTCTGCTAACCAGTATGTCAATTGTTTGGACTTGATAGAAAGTTGAACCACCTTTTTCCTAATCCAGTTATATGTACAGTCCACGGAGGAGTGAACGGTTCTCAAAAGTGGTTTTTCATAGGCCGAGGTGGTTTTGTATAGCATAAAAGTGGTTTTTCTACAAGCAGAGGTGGTTTTTGACTTTCCAGGGGGTCTGGAGGTTACAGTGGCAAAATATGGTCAAGTTTATACTCGTTTGACTCGAAATTTTGAGTTGAATGCAGTGGTGAGGTTCATTTTCTCATTTGAGACTCTGTTTTTGAGCTCATGCCTGTAACAACATTTTTGAAGACAAAATAAAGAGGTCAAGACTAGAAGAGAAAGGACTAGGAGACGTAACCAGGAAATATGATGAACTCCTTTATTAAATTATGTTGTGTTGATGTGTTTGAATGTGTCTTTGAATGGTTTAATTTTTTATGTTATTCGCAATCTTTTCAATCCATTGCATTAAGTAACATAAGCGAATTCACACATATTCTATAATACCTTTTTTTGATTAATGGATCAAGTGGTATCAAAGCAGCAAGGTTTTTAAGGTTTGACAAGTTTGTGCGAAGATTTGGATGCTTACTAGGTTGAGGCTCAAATGAGGCAAATGAGAGCTTGTTGAGGCGAATCCAGAGATTGGAAGGGTCTTTTAACAAAGAAAGATGGTAGACTAAACTCCACTTGGGTCATAATCCCAATTCTTGGATAGTTTCATGACAATACGTGCCATGGTGGAAGAGATGTATAATGAGTTTAAAAAGGGTAAAGGTGAAGGCACTTCATCACCTAAACTAGACAAAGGGGCAGAGGAACCTTTTATTTTTACACCTCCAGATAAAGAATATAAAGGAAAGGGAGAAAAGCCTCCTCCATCTCCTCCAACATCACCATCATTGTCATCATCATCGTCTTCTTCTCATAAAACTAGTTCTTCTAAGAAGAAGAAAAAGAAAGCCTCTTTGATCAAATTAGATGTAAAATTTGATTTGCCAATTTATGGTGGAGAACTTAACATTGAAAAGCTTCATAATTGGATTAGGCAAATTGATGTATATTGCAGGGTGCAAAAAGTTGATTCAGAATGGAAGAAGATCCAACTTGCTAGCCTTCAACTTGGAGGAACCACACTTGTATGGTGGGAAGGAAAGACACAAGCAGATCTCCAAAAGCATGGTAAAATCATTTCAACATGGAATGAATTTGTTTCTTCCATTAAAAATAAATTTATCCATTGGATTATATGCAACAAGCAATGATGAGTCGGCAAACACTACGTCAATTAAAAGGTCAAAGTGTTCAAAGTTATACTCAGGAATTCCATAAGAGAGCTTTAACATTAGGCATTTCATTGGACTCACTAGAAACATTGTTGAAATATATAGGTGGTTTTCATAGTTATTTGAGGCATACCATACTTATGTTTAATCCAACTAGCTTAGATGATGTATTTGTTCAAGCAACTCATCTAGAAGCTAGAGGTAAAAATGTAACCCCAGGTGTTGGGAAATCATCCAAACCTATTGAAAGCAAGAATAAAGGCAAGAAGAAACTCAAGTGGAAAGAGAAGAAAGCAAACACTGTGAAGAAGGATAAACCTTCATGCACTCATTGTAAGAAGGAAGTACACGATGAGGCACACTCTTGGTCTTTGCATCTAGAATTGAAGCCTAAGAAGTTTGGAGGTAAAGAGAGAAATAATGTTGCTGCTATTCAAAAGGACTTGTGATCAGATTTAGGTGATGAAATAATAATTACAACTACAGGTATAAAAGGTAAAGATTCTAAATCATCTATAAGTACATCTACAAATTCTGTTGATAATGATAATGATGAGAGGAAAAGAAATGAGCTATTTCACATAAGAGTCATTTCCAAGCATACTAAATTGATACTTTATTTGATATTGGGTCGCAAGTTAATTTGATTTCCGAAACAATTGTAAAGAAGTTGGGTCTAGAAACAAAACCTCATAAAAATCCATATCCATTAGATTGGGTGTGTGATAAAACTAAACTACAAGTTACGAAACAATGTAAACTTCTTTTTGTTATTGGGTCAAAGTTTGTAGATGAGGTTGAGTTAGACATAGTCCCATTGGACGTATGCGGAATTGTATTAGGAATTCCATACTTGTACGATAGAAATGCTATATTCTATCGAACTAAAAATAAGTATCAACTCACTAAGGATGGAATTGAATATATTGTAAGAGCTCATAAACTCAAAGATAACTTTTCTCTCATAAATTCTGGATAGATGAAATGAATTGTAAATGCAAGTAAACAATTTTTACTCATGATTGTAAAAGCAAAGGATATTGATAAATCTGATGCATTCAAAGGTTGTAATCCTAAACAGAAAGTAGATCTAGTTAAAGTTGTTTCCAATTATGATATTTTGTTTCAAGAGCCTAAAGGGCTTCCACCCAAGTGAGAGATAGAACATGAGATTTATTTGAAGCAAGATGCTCCACTACCTAACATTGGAATGTACAGGTTATCAGCTCTAGAGAATGCATAAGTAAGGAAGCAAGTACAAGAGTTACTCAATCAAGGGTTTATTCGACCAAGCATATCACTGTGCAGATTACCTATTGTGTTAGTATGAAAGAAAGATAGTTTGTGGCAAATGTGCATTGATTTTCAAGCATTGAATAAAATCACAATAAATAATCATTATCCTCTTCCTCGAATTGGTGATTTGTTAGATGAGTTAAAAGATGCAGTTTACTTCTCTAAATTGGACTTGTGAAGTGGCTACCATTAGATCAGAGTTGCAGAAAAGGATGTATGGAAGACTGCTTTACAAACAAAGCAAGGACTTTATGAATGGATGGTTATGCCTTTCAACTTAACTAACGCTCCAGCCACATTCATGCGAGTCATGAATGATGTATTTAGACCATTCATTGATGATTTTGTAATAGTCTATTTAGATGATATTCTTGTTTTCAAAAGAACATGGGATGAACTAGCTAAGCATGTAAAGCAAATTCTAGATGTTTTGAAAAGAGAAAATCTCTATGTAAAACTGTCAAAATGTGATTTTGGAAAAACATATTTAAATTATTTGGGTGATATTATAGGGGGTGGTGAATTGAAGATAGATCCCTCTAAGGTCAAAGTCATTGTAAATTGGCCTAAGCCCAATACTGCTACAAAAGTTAGAAGTTTCTTAGGGGCAGCACAATATTGAAGAAAGTTTATTGCTAACTTATCTTTGATTGCAGCTCCTTTACATGCATTGACAAGCATAAAATAGGTGTTTCAGTGGGGAGGAAAACAACAGAAAGCCTTCAACACATTGAAAGAAAGGATTAGCACATTTCCAGTAATAACACTGCCATATCTTCAACATCCATTCGAGATCAAGATAGATGCAAGTGAATATGCCATGAGGGCAGTGTTGATGCAGCACAGAAAGTCTATATGCTTTCATTCTGAGACATTCACATCAACAACAATTAACTATCATACATATGATAAGGAATTATATGTATTGGTTCAGAGTGTTAAAAGGTGGAAACATTACATAGTGGGTAAAGAAACAATCATACACACAGATCATCAACCACTTCAATATTTACACTCACAAACTAAATTGCAACAATCACGACATTACAGGTGTATGGGTTTTCTACAACAATTTCATCTTGTTATTAGATATATGAAGGGCATACATAATAAGGTTGCAGACATGTTATCAAGACCAATCATAAATGCATCCACAATACTTAAGCATAATTTAGTAATTCATGAAAGTTACATTGAACAATATGCTCAAGACACAGGTTTTAAGGATGTATATCCAACTTTAAGTCATTGCAAGCAGGAAGAATAATTAGATTATTACATAAAGGACAAACTCTTATATCATTTGGGAAATTTATGAATTCCACAAACTGAAAGAGTTAACATAATTCGAGAAGCACATACTTCTCTCATATGAGGTCATTTTGGTGTAAGTAAAATAGTTGTACAATTACAAAGATTCTGTTATTGGCCACAGTTTCTAGATATATTAAAGTATGTACTATGTGTGCTACAAGAAAGCCAAGTAATAGAAAATTAGGCTTGTATACTCCATTGCCAATTCCTTCTCATCCTTGGGAAAGTGTTTCCATGGATTTTGTTGGGGGGTTGCCAAAGTCTAGAAAGGGTCATGATTATTTGTATGTAGTTGTGGATAAGTTCAATAAAATGTTTATTTTGACACCATGTAATAAACAGGTCATAGTTGAACAAACTGCAAAGTTTTTCTTTCAAAATGTACGGGTCCATTTTGGGTTACCCACTTCTATTGTATCTAATCGAGATTCTTGATTTGTTGGGAAATTTTGGTCAAATTTATGGGAGTTGATGGACACAAGGTTAAAGAAGAGCACAAAATTTCATCTGCAAATAGATGCTTAGATAGAAGTGGTCAACAAGACAATGCTATAGTTGCTTCGAGGATATTGCAATAAGCATCCCAAACTTTGGGATGAGCATTTGTGTTATGTGAAACATACTTACAACCATGCAAAACATTCCTCTACTCAGAGATCTCCTTTTGAGACTTGTTTTGGTTTTACACCAAAGTCTCCCTTGGATTTTGTCTTTGGTAAAGACATAGCAGTTGATGGACACAGTGATGTGGACAAAGCGACCAAGTTCATTGAACAAATCCAGAAAATTCATCAGGCAGTACAGGAACAACTGGAAAGAAGCCAAGCAAAGTATAAAGCATGACATGACAAGCATCAAGTTGAGCATACTTTTCAAGTTGGTGATCAAGTCTGGTTGTACATCAGCAAAGAAAGACTGAAAGGGGAAGGTAAAAACTTGAAACCAATTAGATATGGTCCTTTCAAAATACTTGATAAAACTGGTGAAAATGATTTGTGCCTAGATCTACCAGCATATATGTAGATCTAATCCATCGTAAATGTTGAAAACTTGATATTGTACGAACCTTCATTGGTTGAAGATCCCAAAGAACAAGGTCAGCTACCTTCCATCGAGGATCTTTTGCATGAGTATCTCAATGAGCTACAGGAGGACACAGTTCTTAACAGGAGGATAAGGACTTCGCATGGGGAAATGTTGAGTATCTTTGAGTTGGACTCAAAGTTGCAAATCCAAGTAAAGCATGATGGATAGAGATTGGAAAAGTGAGGGAACTTTATCCTCACTTACTCAATAACTAAAACCAACTTTTGGTGGTCCAAAAGCTTCCAGTGGTGAGAAGTGATCCAAAATGGATTCAGTTTTTCCTCGAGATGAAAGTCTTAAAATTCAGTTGAAAGTGGGATCAAGTCGAAGTACTTAACGAAACAATTCCAATGGTGTGAATGGCACGAAGATCTGAGTTCGTATGAAGAAGTTAAGGCCACTCAAAGTTTCAAGCAAACTAGGGCAAAAAGTCAAAAAGTCAAAGTAAGTCAAAGTCAAACTGGTCAACTGTCAACAGTCAACACTTATGTCAGTAGGAAACGTGTTGTCCTGGAAATGCGCCACATGTTTTTGATGATGTTAGCAAGGAGGGTGACGTGGCAGTTTGTGATTAGTGCACATGCGCCAATCTGGTGCTGAGACGTGCCAACAAAATTTTCCCAATATTGGCATGCAAATCCAAAAATTTGGGGGTCGGGGAGGATCGAACCCTTGACCTCCTAGAATAACAATGACTTTGCCAGATTGTGTGCACCAATTGGGCTACGGTTTGGATCTTGTTAACTGAAGGGATGCTATTATATTTAATGTTTCAGGTGATTGGCTGCCGGAAAAGGGCCGGACAGTCGGGGTCAACCCCATGACCCCCGATCCCTTAGCATATGATGTGTATTGTAACCGCTGGACTCACCGCAACCCATATGTCAAATATAATATATGGAAAATCCCACATTCATTTACGGAGTTCAATTAACCATTGATTTAATATATATATATATATATTTATATATATATTAATTATATATATTAATATATAATTTATATATATATTATATATAATATACAAAAATCAAGAGATATATGGCGGAAAGGTCAGGCGGAGGTTTTGAACTACCGACCTTCCAAAACACATAAATACCAATGACTTTACACCATTCCGCAAATTGGATGTCAAGTGTTCGGACTTGATAGAAAACCGAACCACCTTTTTCCTAATCCAATTGCAGGTACAGTCCACGAAGGAGGGCGCAGCTCTCAAAAGTGGTTTTTCATGGGCTGAGGTGGTTTTGTGCAGCATAAAAGTGGTTTTGCTATAGGCAGAGGCGGTTTTTGACTTTTCAAGGAGTATGGAGGTCACAATGGCCAAATATGGTCAATTTTATACCCATTTGACTCAAAATTTTGAGCTGAACACATTGGTGAGGTTCATTTTCTCATATGAGATTCCATTTTTGAGCTCATGCCTATAACAACATTTTTGAAGACAAAATAAAGAGGTCAACACTGGAAGCAAAAGGACCAGGAGATGTAGCCAGGAAGTCTGGTGAACTCCTTTATTAAATTTTGTTGTGTTGATGTGTTTGAATGTGTCTTTGAATGGTTTAATTGTTTATGTTATTCACAATCTTTTCGATCCATTGCACTAAATAACATAAGTGAATTCACACATATTCTATAATACCTTTTTTTTTCATTAATGGATCACACACTCATGCAAGCAAGGAAGCAGTTTCATTACAGATATTGTGTTCTAGTATGAGGTTAGTACAACAAGCTATAAGAATAGACTATGACGACAAAAGTGCAATTTTCTTGGAAAATAACCCTGCTTATCGTTCAAAGAAAAAAAACATTAATGTTCAGTATCACTTTGTGAGGGATATGGTTGATGACAAAAGGGTGTTGTTGGTAAAGGTGGACACTTTGAATAATGTTGCAGATGCATTGAAGAAGTCTATGACCACTGATAAGTATTCTTTTCGTAGAGAATAGTGGGTGTTGCAGGGTTAGAAAAATGACTAAGCTCTCTTGTGACCTATTGTGTGGAAAAGAAAACAACAAGTGGGAGAATGTTGTGTTTGTGTTGTATTCTTTCCATAACTAGTTATATGCGCGAGGGGGGGTCACATGGGGGGCAATAGCCCCCCTTGTTCATTACGTCGAGAGTGAAAAGTGGGTCACAAGGGGGGCACAACTCCCCCCCTCTGTCGAGGGGTTTTAGGGGGGCGGTCGGCAGACCTACCTATAGTTTTGTGCATGGGTTTTGTACATGGTTTTGGGCATGATGGTTTTCTTCACATGGTATTTTGTAGATCTGGTCAAGGGAACTATGGTTATGTTCTAATCTAGGGTTAGTGGATTGGGGTTTATGAATTATTCGACATGTATATATATGTATTATAACATTAAAAGGAACATAATGAAAAATCAATTTGGTAATCCTAGTTTTGGGATCCATGGGAAAATCTCTGTGTATTTGTCTTATATTCTCGTCATTGTTTATTTTTTAATTTTAGAATTCATCTACAGGTAATTCCTGTATAGGGTTAAAACTTACACTACTATTATATATTGCATATCATATTTAATAGATATGGCATGACAGGAAAAGTATTATGTCATGGCTAGTTGAAAATTCAATACTCTTGCATATAAAAAGGTTGTAAGTTGAAACCTAAAAAGGTGCAAGTTTATTGGAGTTCCTTATAACAACATAAAATGTTAATGAATAAGAAGTCATGGATTAAAATACTTCTTATACTATGGACTAATAACCACTTTTTAGCACTACTTATAAATGGGTCTAAGTTCTTTTCCTTAAGTTTGTACCTTTCAAAGGCAAGGGGCCTTCATTCTTCCATTAAAATTGCACCAACGCCATGCATTGAGGCATCATACTCCACAATAGAAGGTTTCATGAAGTCAGGTGTGGCTATGATAGGAGTTCCATATATCACCTCTTAAGTTTTTCAAAGCTTAGGTTCCTTCTTGAGGTTATAAAATACTTTTTTTTGACAATTTCATTAGATGGTGTTTCTATTCTATAACAATTATTGAAAAACTTATTATAAAATCTTACCAATCTTAAGAATCCTATAGTATTCTTGAATATTTGGGGAATTGGCCATTCAATCATACATTTAATTTAGTTAGGGTCAACTTTGGTGCTCTCATGAAAGAAAGTATGACCTTAATATTGCATTTCTTGCACCACAAGGGAACAATTGGAAGCATTTGTATACAATTTTTCCTCCTCCAATAGTTTTAAGACCATGCCAACATGTTTTACATAATATTTCCATTATTTATTGTGGATTAATATATGATCAAAAAAGTACTAACACAAAAGTTCTAAGGGATTAAAAATGGAATTCATAAAGTTATTAAATATATAAGGTGTGTTATTATAGTAAAAGGCATTAACTGAAACTCATAATGTCCTTCATGACTTTTAAATTTTCTTTACGAGATTTCTTCTTCCCTCATTATCATTTAATGATATCTTGAATGGAGATCAAACTTTGTAGTAAAAAATTATCCCTATAATTCATCTAAGAATTCATCAATTACAAGAATTATGAAACTTGCCTTTAGTGGTGATCTCATTGATTCCATAATCCTTAAACATAAACCATGAATGATCCCTTTTGTAAAGCATCGCCATTGGTGAATAAAAACCACTTTGACTAGGTTGAATTATTTAAACCTCTAACATTTCTTAAATTGTATGTTCAACCTCATTCTTCTAAGCACATGAGTATGTATAAGGTCTTGGATTATCATGAGGAAAGATCCTAGGGATCAAGTGAATAGTGTGAGCATACTCTCAAGTATGTAGAAGACTATTTGGTGTCTCCACAAATACCTTGGAATGATTATCAATATTATTGGAAGATCCAAGCGGAAAAAAGGATTTAAATGTTTGACAAATACATCATGGTGCCTTGATTTTATCATTTTTTCATGCTATTAGATATTATAAATTTATCATTTGGATTGGAATCATTGGATATACAAGAAATAAAATACTTTAGTAATTTGAAACTATATCACTTCCCTAAACAATTTATGGTACCTCCTTCTATAATAATGACATGAAACTTTATTGTTGATATATAAATCAATTGTGAAAGGCTAATCTATGATTTAATGAATTTATGGATATTATTTGAATTAATAAACATCGTTACCTTTATTTTAATGTATCCTTATATATTTATAGTTTCAAGGGTGATAAGGTTGGTCAAAGCATGGAAATATATGGTTTAGGTGGTCCTTATGGTTATAGATCTTGCTAAGGTTCCATTTTTTCTTCTTCCTCTTCATAATCTATCCATAATAATTTATTTTAATTGTACATGTTGTCATAATTGAAACATAATCCCTTTGCCCATATCTCATCTAGTTTCTCAATTTCAAACATTTTAGGTCGAGTGAGGTTATGAGTATGAAGATTTCCTTATCTAAGGGTATTAGTGGAACCTTCTAGTAGCCATATTTTTATTTTCAACTTTCCTTGCAATACTAAAATCATGATACAAGCATTTATGTAAGAGACATACCTCATGTTGAATGATCTCCTTTAGAGTGTCCATAAGGAGATCCAATAGATCATTCTTTATAATATTCTTCACTCTAAGACTCAACTTTTGAAAGGGTCAAATGTTCTCAATAATTCAACCTCTTTGTCTGAGATTTATTAATTTTTTAAATAAGGTGTTTCCCTTAATATCCCCATAATGAATTATCTATTTGTCTACCAAAATTAACCAAGAGACAATATAATCATTTTTACAATCACATAGCCATCGATACCAAAAATATTGATCATGTTATAAACACTATGATGCAGTAGTTATCTTTCATAAAGTTTATACTATTTGATGTAGATCGAAGAATTTCTCCATATGGAATATTCATGTTATAGGATCATTACCATCAAACTTCCACATATCATACATTGGGAATGAAGTAGTTCCTTGGTCTTGAGTTGAAAACCACAATGATGTAGATATTCGAGTGATGGTTGTTCATTTTGTTGAAGAATGTAGGGCAAATGTAGTTAATGTGATTCTTCTTAGCATGATAACTTTTTGTGAGGTGTTTTCAATTTTTCTTCTTATTCCAATCTTCACTTATTAGTATTAGAGTGTGTCTTCTTTAGTTCATAAAGTAGCTACCAAAAAAAAGAGATAAGAACACATTATATTTGGCTTTCTTCTAGGGCAAAAACATCTCCCTCTTGGAGAGAAAAACCCACACAAAATTCTTCTTATATAGATTCCCATTGACGAATATCAAGACCATGACCCTTGACCTACTAGGCCACTCCAAGACCAAGACACCAATCCTCTTCTTGATGTTGAGATCATCATAATAATTAATATTTCACCAATATCTTTATAATAGTACCATAGAGATCCTTACAGTTGCATATTGCTTTATCACCATGTCAACAAGGTCTTGTTACTACTGCAGTATAAAGGTAATCATTGAGATTACTGTTGTTGCAACAGTGTTGTACCGATACTTATGACAACATCCTCGTTGCACCGAGATCACAATTATTCCAAGAATTTGTGCCACTGTAATGCATATCCAAATATCACAGTGATCAATCTGAAGCGTTGGCCTGCTACCTTCATTCAAGCTTCCTGTACCATTGTTCCTTATCCGCAATCTCGGAGAGGAGTCAGAAGATATCACTGTAATTGTGACCAAGACAGTGATCATGAGGAGACTGGGATATTTATCACTGTAATTTCCACTGAAGTTGTATAGGTATCCTTACTCCTATAATGCATATATCTAACATGTACCCATATGAAAATTACCCTGTGACAGACCTCTGAAAATCTCAGACAAGTCTAAGTTCTTAATTGTGTTTTGTGAATACCCTAGATGGGCATTTATAGTATTTTGTCCTCCATAATTAGCCATCGAGTCCATTGAAAGGATGTCTCTATTATTTGAGATGACTTGTCATTTGAAATATATTTGCAAGTTGAAATGGTTGTGTTTTACATCATTTTATTAGCTCATGCCTTCAAGAGGTTTTGCTTGTCTTGGAGGGCCTTTTAGACTAGTATACATTTACACATAGACTCAAGAAGATCTCCTTATTCATGACTTCGACTCTTTGACTTTCCTAGACCTATGAAATGAGCAAGAAACTAATTCTTATAATTTACAAAAATAATATTTCTTTTTCTTGACAAGTACAAAGATCAAAATTACATTTGTAAATATTGAACCTAGTTACATTTTATTCAACACTCCCTCTTAACTAGGGAGGTATTTATAATCGTACTTGGTCATTCTCAATTTGAATAATTTCTCATAAGAAGAATCAGATTGGTAACCCATCTGTATAGCATCATAGTAACCAACATTGTTTCCACACCAAGGCCTTGGCTAACAACTCTATCTCTCATCAAATCATAGAACAATATTGGTGAGACCAATGACTATAGACACCTTCATCATTGCCTCTCAACGTACAAACCCACCCGAGTGTTCACTGAGTATACCCTTCTAGGACTATTCTTTTCTTGGGTTCAAATCCCTCAAATAATATTGGTCCTCTTGCCTACTCTTGTCTTGGATGCCCTACATATCCTCAAAGAGCATCGGATGCCATATGATTACCCAACCCTTCATTCTTTATTCTCAGGCGAAGACAAGAATGTTGTGTCTATCTCTCCCTCTTAACTAGGGAGGATATGCCCATTCCTACAAAGGAATGTACCCAAGTTCCCTTTGACTAGGAACTTTCCCAAGCTCCCTCTCAATTACGGACTTGTTAGAGCTCCCTCTTAAATAGGGACTCTCGTTTTCATCAACAACTTCTTCTACATGGTCCTTCCATTGCTTGATCAGTCGAGCTTCTTCCTTGTAGGGCATTAGCCATCGATCACTTTCCTTCTTGGTTCACCATGTCATTCCTTTCTTCATGGAAAGTGGCCTTCTTGATACATAACTGGAACCTTCGTCATATGGCTACTTCTTCCTTACCATGCTTCTTTCAGGAATTTCCATCCTCCCCATGAATGATAGTTGTACTTGTACTTACAACTCTTATGCCACTATCCTTGCATGAACTCATCCAAATATTATTCAAGAAATCAAAACATAACATTAAATCAAATCGTACCTTTTGAGATTCCTCTTCATCATGACATCTTCCTATAAGTATCAGCATCCTGCATACATGTTGACACATCTCCCAAATATATCCATTATCAAGGGTCTTCATCTTTTCAGAATCTCATTAGAGTCTTCATATCTTTTTCGGGAGATTTCCTAGTCAAGTATTATTGGTCTTTTGGATGTTGATTGCCTATCATGGTTGCATATCTCATGATCTCTTCCTTCCTCACACATTCCATTCCAAAGAGATTTCAATCAAAGTTTCTTAATTATAGTCAACTACCTTGTACTTCATATGAGGACATATTATGTTGATTTCATCTTTGTGTGACTTTATGCCTTGTTGCATCCTTTCAGAGGAGGAGATGCCTTTCCCTTGATCATGCTTGTTAAGATATAATTAATGATCATTATTACCTACAACCATATGACATGACATTACAATATTAAACACAAGCATACATACCTCATTTTACCTTTAGGTCATATAGGCTTCTTCTAGTAGCTTCCTTGATTGAACATATCTTCAATCCCTTGAAATGCTTCAGTTCTCATGTCATCATACCATCATCTCATGAATTCCATAGGTTGGGATTCCTGATGAAACACTTGCCTCCTTTCTACATCATTGGACCCTCCAATGAGGATTCCTTTAGAGAATCTTGAGGATCTTGTATATCCCCATTTGGCAAATTTTTCCTTTTTATATGATGAACCTTTTCCTAGATGACTTCATCCTTTTCTTAATGTCCAATGAAGTTCCCAAGAGCCATACCCTTCATGTTTGTCTATCATGGAATTCTTCCTCCATGATTCCCATGGTGATGTCCCGAACTATTGTTTCTAATGCTTCCATGATGCCACGATCAATATTATTATCATGGTCATATTTTTAACTAAATATTTAAGATCTTATGATAGGACCCTTTTATGAGGGATACCATATCAATTATGGTAGAGATCTGTTGTGCCCTCTTTTTCTTGGCCCTTTTCAGCTTCCCCCATCTTTCAAGTGATATGATATTTCTTTTCATAATCTTTCCATAACATTGTTTGTTTTGTTTGAGGACCAAACTTCCTTTTCCTTTCTGCAAATGTTTGACTTCTTTGACCTTCAATGTTTTTAGCTTCAACTTGTCTTTTCTTATATATCATAGAGACCACAAGTTGAATGAGGTAACTTCCTTGTCTATGGACATTTGTTGCCTTTCTTATCAATTAGTATATCAATGATGATCATCTTCTTATCATCTTTCCCATATCTCCCAATTGAGATATCATGAAGATATTCCTTCATTGTTTGATACCTTCAATCAAGTCTAAGTGATATGACCTTCTTAACTTCATTTTAGAGAGTATATATTCTAGCATTTCATATATCTCTTTTATGTCTCCTTTCATGCTACATAGGGATGAGAGGACTTTAAGAGTTCCCTCCCATGAATTGAAAGGAGACCTATTCACTGTCTTATCTCATCTATGAGGATTGTGACAACCCTGCTTATTTCATGCAAGGACCTTTGATGACCCATCTAACCTATATATCTCCTTGTAATTAAGAAGTCATTTACCAATTTGATTAATGAAAACACTTACTTGACATGTGAAGATAAAATATTCACATTGATCATGTTGAAAGTTGTTGAAGCAAATGCATTGATTCTTCCTCTAGATAAGATCCTTGTTGTAGCAATAGGAAGCTTATATTCAAGTTACTATGACTTATACATCTGATCCTTATGATTTGAGATGGAACTGTATTTTTATCACACAAGTGAACCTTGTAGTATGCAACATCGTGTAGACTCATAGAGAATCAGGGTTACTTGCTACAATCACCTTATAGTACCTATTTTTTAGTGCTTATAGATGATCTGCTTCAATATGCCATTGAGTGTGCATCATGATTCTAAGTTGTCAAGATTGTGTTCTTTATAAAAAGGGATTCAATCTAAGACAATGACTATCACTGGTATGATGTAGACCAAAACTGTGGGAGGCACCAAAACTGTTGCCATGTACCCTGAGATCTGAATGCTTCATCTTTTGATTGATATTACTTGATCCTGGAACTGAGACTGTGGGTAGTACTGCATTCTCTTCTTTTAACTGTGATCTAAGATCCGAATTTGTAGGTTGTAGGACTTAAATTGTCTTGTTGTTGTAGACTGATGTTGAAGAATGTTCATTCAATTTTGACAAAGCCCTTCAACTTGCTTTGATGCCCTTCTTGAAGCTAATCCTTGAATGTCTCTTTTTGTTTCACTTCCTTTGACTTCAACACCTTAGCTCTGATACCATGTTGAAGAATCTAGGGCAAATGTAGTTAATGTGATTCTTCTTATCATGATAACTATTTGTGAGGTGTTTTCAATTTTTATTCTTATTCCAATATTCACTTATTAGTATTAGAGAGTGTCTTATTTAGTTCATCAAAAGCTACCAAAATAAAGATACAAGAACACAAGATGTTTGACTTTTTTCAGGGCCAAAATCTCTCCCTCTTGTAGTGGAAAACCCGCGCAAAATTCTTCTTATAGAGATTCCCATTGACGAATACCAAGACCATGACCCTTGACCTACTAGGCCACTCCAAGACTGTTAAACACACATGGGAAACATAAAATAGGAAAGATAAATCATGTGAGTACATTTTTTTATTAACAGGAGATATACATTTATAGTACATTGTTGTGACCGTTGGGATTCACATCCCAAGGTCTCTTGGACTCCTTTTGTCCATTCAGCGTCCACACTAACCCATTGAGGATTAGGTGTCCAACATCCCCCCCCTTAATCCGAAGGGTTATGTATGAGTCCAAGAAGAGAGCTGAAATACAAAATTTGCAAAAATACATGGCAGCACTAGGCTGAATGTGCTCTCTGAAATGTTGGTATAAAGGGCGGTGGTTTAAGGATGGCCACCAACACTGGAACGCTTAGTGTAGTTCCCAGAATTCTTCCAAAACTGGCAAGAAGTTGAAGTCTTCTGCTAGAGGAAGTGCTCCTATTGTTTTGAAGAGGGAAACCTTCAACCAATAAAGGGAGGTCTCACCCCGCATAAAAAGGAGAACTTCAACCTGAAAAGGGAAGTCTCAACCTATGATGGTTTAAGGATGACCAACAACTCTGGAATGCTTAATGCAATTCCTGGAACTCTTCCAAAACTGGCAAGAAGCTGGAGTCTTCTGCTAGAGGAAGTGTTCTCAATTTTGTTCCTGTAACTCTTCCAAAACTGGTAAGAAGCTGAAGTCTTCTGCTAGAGGAAGTGTCCCAGATTGCCAACTGAAGGCATGTTCATAGGCATCTTTGTCTCTGGCTACAAATCTGAAACTGGTGTGGCAGATTGTGGCTCAGGCTCGCTTGATGTGGCTTTGAAGCTTGTAGATGACCATCATTTCCCCCCCCTGTCAGATACAAGGTGAGATGATGGAGAAAACTCAACTGCAAGACTGTTCAACACTCTGGAACAAGTTCTGACATGTGATTGGAATATCTTCTTGGCTATTGATGCCCATTGCCAAGAAGCGATCCATCCAAGATGAATCTTTGTTCTTGCAGGACGTTTGATTTTGAAGCATCTGTGTGAAGAATGGCTAGTTTTATGACAGTGCTTACATGGATGAAGATCAAAACAATGATCTTTCATATGGCCAACTCGATCATAGTGTTGGCATTTCACGATCTGTTGTTGTTGTTGCTGTGGAAGAGGGGCAGAGTCTAGAACAGTTGAAGCTGAACTGTCATAAGGAGCAGGTGAACTGTCATGAATGAATCTAGCACTCTGAAACTGAATGGGCTTGGCGTAGTCTACAATATGAAAGGACAAGTCCTTGTCATATCCAAGACCGGCTCTATGCTTGTTGTGGACAAGCTGTTCTCAAGGTCTGATGATGGGCTTGGGAAGTGCAGACTGAGTTTCTACATCTGCATGTACAACTGCTGCATTACTAACTTGCTGTTTATGGGAGTTTGTTTCAATCTTCTGAACAGAAACAGCTTCAGAATGATGACTCCTCTGTTTTAATTCTTCTTGTTGTAGCTTTGTCTCAAGCTGCAAAAACTCAATATTCTCATGTGAATTTTGGAGACAAATTTTGATATTGGAAAGAGAGGTTTTGTTGATCTTAACCATCTCATCAACAGTGGAAAGTATTAAATTATTTAGTAGTTTCAATACATCATCTATTCTATCCATTTCAGACCAATATAGTAAGAGAAGTGATGTTATCTTCAGCTACAAATTGGTCTATAAAATGATAAATAATTGCAACTATTAGATGAGTAGCAGGATACCAGACAGCACAATATCAATTTCAATGTAGCAAATTACTCACTGCATTAATGTACTTGAATACAATTTAGATGCAGATCACCTATGGATATAATGAGTATTTCAGCCTCCAATTTGACTCTTCATTAATTTGGCATAGGCAATATATTTGGAACACAAACTTGCCCTTGACACCTTGAGATTTCGGAGCACAATTAAATCTGGTGTAATTTCTCCACAAAGATCTCAGCCTCTGATAGTCAGATGGAGCCAAGAATAAACATTTTTCTATGTTCAGCCCTTTTTTCTTTGGTGTATACACTAGCAAGAAACCCAACCTCTTCACTGTTGTAGCAGCTCCCACACACTGATGCTCTGTATGACTCCGCCTTCCTAATGGAAGAAATATATATATCAAGAGAAAATCAATGCTATGAGATGGTGTAGCATGAGGGAAAACTAATGAATCACTTTACAAGGATCTCATTGCAAGAGGGAATCCACATTTCGATTTTGGGTTGGAAGCGGATTGAATTTTTCCATGGCGATATTCTTACCATCCAAATCTTCTAAGTTGTGTCTTAATCTGCTTCGCCGAGGTTGTTTGTTACAGAGGGCGCCCTATAGTCTTGATGTCTCTGTATATGGTAATAATGATTCTAGCTTTTGAGTTTCATCTGGTTTCCAGTGTCGAGAGTTTGGACATTACAAGCAAAATCCCTTGCAGGAATGTGGCTTAGAACATGGCTAGAGGCTTTTAAGCCATCGTGGGCTGACCACTGAAAAGGGTTTTGATGAGTATTCTGACGAATAGTTGGAGGATGATGTTGAAAGCCGGTTTCTGGATGTTCCAGGCGGGAAAGTTGAGCTCACTTATGAAATGAACTTCATATCCGAGTCTTCGAATAAACGTGTACCTTGCTACAGGGTTCTGAATGAGGTTGGGTGTCAAATTTCCACTGATGACTTCAATCAGATTAGCAAAGACTTGACATTGAAAATGTATGAGAGTATGGTAACTCTTCAAGTTATGGACACCATATTTTATGAAGCACAGAGGCAAAGCAGAATTTCTTTCTATCTCACGAGTAAAGGAGAAGAGGCCATTAATATTTCATCAGAAGCAGCTTTGAAAATTGACGATGTGGTGTAAAATTATCCACACAGAAAAAAAACTGCATATGCGTTCCTAATACCGACATCTATCCGTCCTCATGCTACCAATATCAACACCAAACACCGGTAGCCCTTCAATTTCAGGTGTCATCCACACATGACACAACTGACTTCATTGGAAAAACTCCCACATTTTAGCAATGAAGGAAGAAAGGGAAAAAATCCAAAAACCAACCTTAATCGACGCACTTCTATTCAGCATTCATAGACAAAATCTCTCGTATATAATCCAATGAATCGTGGCAATTGTATCATGCTCGGTTGAAAGGTGCAGATGCGGTTCTTTTAATTGCTTATTGTTCTGACTTCTCCAGCCTTCAATATATTTGCCAAACTATCATGGCAAACAGCTAGAATTCTTGGATCTGGACAGGTTAGAAGATCACATAGCCGGTTTATGCAGCCTTGGCTGACAATAAATCTAATCTGTTCACAGGTACCTCTTAAAGTAGCATTTGATATTGCCCAAGCTCCCTCTTTCTTTATATGAAATTCCGCAGTTGACAATAGCGATAAAATCGGAGCAGTAATATTTGCATTAATAATTGCTTGAATTTGCTCTTGATTCCCAGTAGTAATATTGGATACTGTCCAGCATGCCTCTCTTTTCAGGTTTTTACTATGACTGTTAACAAGAATTAAATAAATATGTGGCAGAGCATTATTGTTGAGGACACACTGTGTCTAAATATCATCACCAGTAACAATATTACCAACAGTTCTCAATGCAGGTGTTATGAACAACGTCAAAATAACTTGGACAGCATATGTATACCTTGAACAGCGTTATGAGCAGTTACCACGGGCATATAAAGCCATATACCATAACTTGGACCACGCGTTCGAGCATATGTATACACAGTGTTAATACATGTAACCCACAGCGTTCAAAACGCACAGGCATATAAATCCATTCAATAACAATCAGCGTTCAAAACCCACAGCATTCAATACGCACAGTGACTGTTCACCTTCAAAAGAATGACTGATACAGCATTCAGTAACGCATTCAGTCCAACTACAAAAAGTAAATGGAGGCGTAGGTGAAATAATGAATTCATGCAGTAGAGGGGCAGGTGCAATAACACCCCTTTTTGAAACGTTTATGATAGTCAAAGAACTAAACAATCAGACAGAGGGGTAGCTGATTTTATGGAGAACAGACACCAGCAGCAGTATAATCAGGTTGCAGCTAAAATTGTGCTGAAGAAATATTCATGAGAAAATATTCATGAAATGATCTGCACATACACATAAGGGCCATAAAACAAATGGCTCAAAAATAATTATGCAGGGCAGGAATATGCCTACTCTCATACCATGTTAAACACACATGGACAGCAAAAGAATAGGAAGATAAAACATGCAATACATTTTTTATTAACAAGAGATATACATTTATAGTACATTGTTGTGACCGTTGGGATTCACATCCCAAGGTCTCTTGGACTACTTAGTCTATTCAGCTTCCACACTAACCCATTAAGGATTAGGTGTCCAACACAAATTATGGATTAGTGATATGTGTAAGTTCAATTATCATATTGATATAATAGATGAGATATTTTCACAATGTAATTTAATTTTGAGATGTTTCATTGAATTTAAGCAATGTGGAGTGTGGAGGAAGCTTTATTCGCACAATGAAAGTTTTCATTGTAAATCTCACATAATGGAACAAGAGCTTTCGGTTAATTACATTGAATTTTTACCATAGACACATTAGATCGCATTGTAAAATCAACACATATTGCATAGAAAATACCTAATAAAAGCTTGGATGACAACTTAGATTTAATTATATATATATATAATATTATATATATATATTATATATATATATATATATATATATATATATATATAAGATAGATAGATAGATAGATAGATAGATATAATTCATTAAAAATTCAAGCAACGTAGGCTTCATGTTTATTATCGCTAAACGACACCAAAACTAATTGTTCTTATTAGGAGGAAACAATTTTCATAGTTCTCAAATAGGTGGTCTCCTTGAATGATTTGGATCTTGGGGGGTAAGGTCTAAGAACACTAAGAGAGAAGAAGAAACATAGAAAACACACAAAGAAAATTTTATTAAAATGAGGGAAACTATACAGCTACATTGTGTGGATGAATTTGTCCTTTTACAAAGTGAGGCTTGTTATTTGTAGCCCTTTTTTCTTAGTTACAATACCATGGATAGATGCCATAGGTGGATACCATGGGTAAATACCATATATCAATACCATGGATGGATGCCACTTTCCATTTGGATCATTCCTCCCTCCTTAGGAAACAATGGTCCCCATTGCGTAGAGTTCTCTGCTAAGAAGATTTTGTTGAACACGAGCCCATGAAGAGGATGGTTTTGTGTGGTTGACCCATAACTGTGGATTAGTGGATGACCCAAAACCATGATGATGAAAATCTGAGGATAGAGATACCATGCAATGATCGTGGTCCAACTGTGATGCTGACATAATGCGACCTAGCAAATGGACTTCGATGGTAAGGGTTTTGTCAAGTTGACCCATAACTGTGGGTTTGTTGATGACCCAAAATCCATGATGAAAGAATATTTGAGTATATAGATACTGTGTAATGCTTGTGGGTCGACTATAATACTGATAATGTTCAGCTTAGCAAATGGACTCTGATGACTAGGGTTTTTTTTAGTTGGCCCATAACCTTGATGAATGATAGTTCAAGGATAGAGATTCCTTGTAATGTTGGTGGACCAAATGTGATATTGATAATGTAGGGCCTGGCAAATGGACCTCGAGACAATTTACTTGTCGGTCTACTAAGGTATGGTAGAAATATGGTGACTTGTCTGGTGGTTTATCTTTGTCGTTTATCACTATCCAATGATGTGTTATAAAAGATTCCTAAGTACTCAAGTTTCAGAATCTTGATTCTCGTTGCAGTGAGTTGATAGTCCAACGATGAGATAGTCCAACCATGACATGACCATGGCATCATGAGGGTTATTTTTTCGTTGTTAAACACACATGGAATGTGAACAACACATGTGAAAGATAATCGTGTGATCCATTATTATTTGCATGATGTACAATTATAGTACACTTTACATGACCATTGGATTCCATATTACAAGGTCTCTTGGACTCCCTTTGACTTCTCACATTCCATACCAACATGTCAAGCCAGTAGGTAACTCCTCAAAATGAGATTGTATTATTCATTTAGGTTTTTCATTATTAAATACAAGAGGGGGTGACTATTGAGTTTCATCTCCCAATGACTCTCCATTTTCTCTATTATTTATTTACACTATTTACATTTGTTCACCCAATCCCTATGATTAGGTGTCAACATTCCCCCCCAATCTAAAGGGATGTTGGTGAGTCCAAGCATCATTCTGAATCTTTCAATATTTTATCTTCCAAGGTCTTTGGTGAAGATGTCTACAATATGCTCATTAGTGGAACAATGTGAAGATGGATTGTTTTGGCCTCAACATGATGTCAAATCAAATGATATTTTGTATTGATGTGCTTCATTTGATCATGGAACTTTGGGTCTTGGCCAACTTTATTGCCGAGGTATTGTCAATGATGAGTGGATCAAATGTACTTGTTTTACTTGCAAATCTTCAAAAATTTTCCTGAGCCACACAATTTATTTTGTTACCTCAATTGTTGCCACATATTCTGTCTCTGTTATGGAATCTATTGGAACTGATTGTTTGCATGATCTCCAAGAGACAGCTCCTGATCCAAGACTCATAGCATAACCCAAAGTAGATACCCCAATTTCTTTGTCTCCATTAAAGTCTTAATCAGAGTATCCAATCAAGCTAAAGTCGCCCACCTGTGTATACTTGACTCCAAAGTCTTGAGTTCCCTTCAAGTACTTTAGAACTCTTTTTGTAATATACCAATGTCCCTCACAAGGCTTTTGCATAAACCTAAAGAGGATTCCAACATCAAACGACATGTTTGGTCTCGTAGTAGTCAAGCAGTTGAGACTTCCTACAAGTTGTCTATGCTTTTTTGCATCCTCAAATTATTTTCCTTCAATGGATGTGAGTGTTAAGTTTTGTTCCATTAGAGTAGTCAAAGGATTGCATTCAACCATGCCAAACCTATTTAACAGATCTCCAATGTACTTGTTTTGAGAAAGGAATATGGACTTCAGATGTTGAGTTACTTCAATACCAAGATAGTAATGAACATATCCCAAATCAGTCATTTCAAAACCTTTCCTCAATTCCTTCTTTATGGATACAATGTAGCTCTCATTATTCCCTATCATCAAAAGATCATCTACATATACCATAAGATATACAAATATTTTGCCAACTTTCTTGACAAACAAAGTTGCATCATCAAGATCATAATGTTGGAAATTGAGTTTCAAAAGATGCTTAGTTAGTTTTTCATACCAGGCTCGTGGTGCTTGTTTGAGGCCATACAAGGATTTCACAAGTTTTCATACTTTATGCTCATGTCCTTTCATATAAAATTCTTTAGGGTGGGACATAAAAGCATTCTCTTTTATATCTCCATTCAAGAAAGTAGTTTTTACATCCATTTGATGGACTTTCCAACCGTTCTGAGCTACTAGGGCAAAGAGTGTCCGGATGGTAACCCATTTTGTTGTGGGGTGGGGGGGGGGGGGGAGTCTCCTCATAATCAACCCCTTCCTTCTATGCAAAACCTTTTGCCACAAGCCTGTCTTTGTGCTTGTCAAGTGAGCCATCATCTTTATACTTGTTCTTGTAGACCCACTTGTGGCCAATTGGCTTGGTTCCCAATGGAGGATAAACCAACTTCCAAGTGTCGCTCTTTATCAAGGCACCATACTCCTTTTGAATTGCTTCTTTCTGTTCATCATAAGAAGTAGATTCTTTGAAGGAAGTTGGTTCAAAATCTATAGACAAATTCAATTCACAATCATAATAAACATCCATATCAATAGGTGAATCTGAGTCATCTACGTCACCTCCATTTTGTCGGGTTGAATTTCTAGTTCATGTCTTTCCAATCTCATTAGGATTAACAATTTCAAGTGTCTTTGTCAGCCACTTTGGGGGACCTTTCTAAGATGGTCCACACTACTCCATTGATTGAGTTGGGACTGAATCAAGATTGATTCTCCCAATTCTATCAATCACGTCACTCAAAGTATCATCCATTGTTGGAGTTCCATGTGGGGGAGAGAGTGCTTTAGAAGAAGATTCCATTGGTTGATCTAGTATAGGAATCCCCCCTTCAAGATGTGGAATCTAATTACCAGTTTCTTGAAATGATTTTTCATTTGCGAATCTATCCAGGCAATCAAGTTGCCGCTCAACAACATTGTCAGTTTTGGATGATTCAAGAAAGATTACATCTCTAGATACAACAAACTTTTTATTGACTTCATCATAGAGACAATATGCTTTGGAGGTGTTTGAATACCCTAGGAAGATATACTTGTGACTTCTTACACCAAATATGTTTCTACGTACCTTTGGTATCAAGGCATAACATGTGGAACAAAAGACCCTGCGTTTCTTTTTCAAAGGAATGTGCCCATACCACATTTTATAAGGAGCCTTGTTTCTAATAGAATTAAATGGACATCTATTCTTTACAAATACAACACATAGAACTGTATCAGCCCAAAACATCAATTTTACATGATTGAAAAACATCATGGAGCGCACCATATTTAAGATTGTCCTATTCATTGTTTCAGATACTCTGTTTTGTTGGGGAGTATAAGGCACAATTATTTGATGTTTGAACCCACGTTGGAGAAGTCAGTTTTCAAATTCATTTGAAGTGTATTATTTTCCATTACCAGTGCAAATAGAGCCAATATGAGACTCTGCATCATTTTCAATCCATGTATAAAGTTCTTGAATGTTTGAAAAGCATCAAATTTGTTCTTCAATAAATAAACCCAACACATTCTAGTGTAGTCATCAATAAATGTCATCATATATTTATTTCCATTTACAAAAGGAATAGGCATTGGACCACATAAATCTGAATGAATGAGTTCAAGTTTTCTATGTGCTCTGGAATGTGGATCATGAAAAGATTGCTTGCTATGCTTTCCTAGAATGCAAGCATCACATTGCTTAAATTTCCTAGGAATTGTAGGCAAAATAGTAACACCATTTTTCTTCAACAAGTGGAGGCTCTCATAGTTCAAGTGTCCAAATCTAGCATGCCATAATAAAATTGATGGAAATATACCTTCTTCATAATGAGAATTGTATGAGAAATTTTGTGCACAAGTAGAGATACCCTACAGCTTGAGAAGCCTTTCTTCTTCTATCTCTATCATGACATGTGAGTGGTTTGATTCTTTTCTCACCTCAACCTTTCCATCAAACATATGAATGGAGTGTCCTTGTTGGTGTAAGTGGACCAAGGATAGCAGGTTTATCTGCAAATGTGGGAGATATAAAACATGATGCAGAAGAAAGTTTGGAAGATTAGGCAATTTAAGCCTGATTGTGTGAAGTCCTGATGGCTTAAGTTTTGATTTGTTTGCAAAGTATAATGCTCCATCAACATTGTCAGTAAATTATTCAAAAAAATCTCTTCTAAAATTCATGTGGCAAGTTACTCCTGAATCAAGCAACCAATCATTTTTTCAAGAAGAAAGTGAAGCATTAAATAAGTCTTCATTTACTCCAATATTATAGTGTGCCACAACATAGTGAGTAGATTCAAGTGCTTTACCTTTCTCTTTGTCATTAGTTTTACCTTTGGGTTGGTTTCTTTCCTGCTCAATTCTGTCCCAATGCAACTTGCATGTGGATGCATCATGTGATCCATCTCTTTTGCAACATATATAATGCAAATCTGACTTTTCTCCTTCAGAGTATCTGCCCCCCTGCCTCTGAAATTTCTTCCTCTTCCTCTTCGGCCACCTCTTCCTCTGAAAGAATCTTGAGCAATATTCTTATCTCTATGTTCAAGGCACATAGCCTCTTCAAAAGACTGAGGAGTTGTCTTGTTCTCAAAATATTTCTCTCTTTCAACAATTGTTTTCACAAGAGAGTCAAAGGTAATATCTTTGAGGTTTCCATTTGCTTGCAATGACTCAAGATAATTTAAGTGGGATAAAGTGCCTTGAGAAAAGCTATCAAAGGAATGTCCAGTTCAACATTAGTGACTTTGATATCATCCATAATAGATTTTACTTCTGATGCAATAGAAAGAGGATCATCATTTTGTAATTCAAGGCTGAACAATTCAATTATGAGTTGAATAGCTTGAAGTGCAGAGTGTGAGTCATAGAGTTCCTTCAGTTTTTGTAAGGCTTCAAAAACATTTGAAAATGGTGAAATATGGTGACTCACCTCTTCATTCATTGATGTTGTAATCAATGCATAAGCCTTGTTGTTATTATTTTCCCAAATGGTGAATTCCTTGTCTGAGGTAGGTTGTTTTGGCTCTTTTTCTCTGTCTCCAACACACTCCTTTCCATAGCTCATTAAAAATAAGAGTTTGTTTGATTTTCTAAGACCACTCAGGATAATTTTCCTTCCCATTGAGGACCACTCCCACAATAGATATTAATGAGTGCATTTAAAAGTATATATATGTGAACTGTAAAAAAAAATATACTTTTGCTGCCAATATATAAAATATTTTCACTTATGCACTGTAATAGTAATATTCTTAAGATAAAAAGTGTAATTCTGATCAAGAATGCAATTTTGGTCAAAAATGCATTACTAATAAAAATGCAATTCTAGTAAAAATTAATAATCTCCGAGCATGGCTTTAAAGGACTCCATCTTCTGTGGCTTTAAAGGACTCCTGTAGCTTAGAGGTTCTATTCAAAACCCCATAAAACTAGAATGGATATGCCTGAGTGTGTTTTCCTCCTCTAACCTCTCACAGGACTAATATTGGACATCCAATGCAGTCTACTGTCATACTGGAGAGCATAATATTGGAAACACAATGCATTGGGGCTAGGAGGGAGAGAGAGAGAGCAGCGTATGGAGGGAGTAACATATATATGACCAGTAGGGAGGTAGAGAGAAGTGTATGTAGAGAGGGAGCATTGTATGGAGGGAGCAGTGTATATATGGCAATTAGGGAGGGAGAGAGCAGCATATGGAGGGAGGGAGCAGCTGCAAATAAGTTGTAATGGAATGTTGTTACCAAATGAGAAATAGTGAAACGCTATTACCAAGTGAGAAATATGAGTGATGCAAACAAGCTGCATGTATGAGTGCTACATATGAGCAGTGATAAATGCAGTGTAGAGTTCATTCTTCGAAGGCTGTCATCTTTATAAGAATATGTGGTATCTCTTACAATTGCATGCTCGAGCTTGCAAGGAATCTGAATGTTGGGTTCCTCACTGCCAAGATTTGAAAAAGCACTTGCGAAGATTGCAACAACAAATGGAATCACGACATAGAGCCCAGTTATGGAAATGATGAGACAATGTGCTATAGAGGTTGCTAGCAATGCTTGATTGAATGAATGCACATGTTGTTTAAAGTTCAAAAATATTATTCAGGAATGAATGCATAAATACCGCATTATAATGTCAAGCAATGTTCACTACGTAGTGTTCCCATATGCAGTGTATTACGAAACATTCTAGACTTGAATGTTTTTCGAAACAATTGGAGGAACATTAACCTATGCTATATCACCAAATATTCACTCATCGCGCCACAGTACAGCCAAAGATGTCAGTTCTGCAATATGGGCATAACATAGGCAGAATAGGAAAATAGGAAGAAAGAGAGTTACAAGGTCAGGAATGCTAAAAATAGAGTTGGTTCTGATACCATGTCATGCCAAGAGGTAACTCCTCAAAATTAAATTGTATTATTCATTTAGGTTGTTCATTATTATATACAAGAGGGAGTGACTATTGAGTTTCATCTCCCGATGACTCTTGATTTTCTCTATTATTTAATTACACAATTTACAATTGTTCACTCAATCCCTATTATTAGGTGTCAACCTTAACCCTTAGAGGATTAGGTGTCCAACATTCCCTCCCTTAATCCGAAGATGTATGTATGAGTCAAAGAAGGGAGTTGTAATACAAAATGTGGAAAAATTCCTCGCAGCACTAGGCTAAATATGCTCTCTGAAATGCTAGAATAAGGTGGTAGTTTAAGGATGACCACAAACACTGGAACACTTAGTGTAGTTCCCAAAACTCTTCCAAATCTGGCAAGAAGCTAAAATCTTCTGCTAGATGAAGTTTCATCCCTAATGATTTGGAGAGGGAGACCTTAAACCTGGAAAAGGGAGGTTTACAATTTGCAGTGGTGTTATCGGGAAAACTAGTGTCCATTCAAAGCTGTTAGTCCCACTAAGATGAGTAGCTATCTTAGAAACAGACAAACTAAAGTTACTAGCATTTTCCTTTATGATAAGTAGATGAGAGAGAAGCAAAGAGTACCAACCTCAGCCTTTCACTTGGCTCCTTGCTTGTTTCCTCTCCCCTTTGATATATCTTTGCCACTCCTTCCTTGCTTGTCCCACTTCAAAGAACAATTGTAGAGTCAAAGCAGCATAATACCATCAAAGTATAGAGATCTACAATCATAAATAATATAGGATTAGATATATATTGACCATACCAATGCATATATTCACTCAAACATACAAGAATATGGAGGAAAACTCAAATAGCTTTATTGATAGAAGTAGTAGAAGAGAGGAATACATCCCATTGATCTGACGCAGTGCCATCCTCCCAGCATGAAATCCCTTCTTCACCTCATTAAAAACTAGATCACCCAACACTATGATATTCCACAAAGAAGCCAACAGCACTTCCTTACAAGGTGCAAAATTCCTGCCTCTGGATCTCTAGGATGACGGATCCATATATAGATGTTTGAAAGTGGGTGAGTTAGCTTCTAGGTTTTTTATTAGTGTCATTTCTCTTGATAGTTCTCAATTCCACTTGGAGATTTCATGATCTCTTACTCATTCCTGGGCGAATTCAAAGAGGCAAGTGTCACAGGAGAAGTTTCTTGAAGATTCCATGATCATCCACCTGCAAACTGTCTCTGCCATTTGTCTACTCTTACCCATCACACCCCATAGAAGGACTTTTCAGTATGCATCACACCCCCCATGTGCATTAGGTGGGATGCATCTCACTTTGACCTTGGAGCAGGTGATATGGTCTAATTTTGACCAGTTTTAAGCAGTTTTTCATGGAAAACTTCTGGGAGATGATGTAATCAGCTGACCTTGTTCCTTTAGGGTATGAAGTAGCACTTTTAGGGACTTAGAAGCCCTAGGTTTATGGACATATAAGATTGGGGTTGCAGTGCTCAAATATGTCTATAACAATTGCCCCCTAAAGCATGAGGTTGTAAATCTTCTGATGTCGGGTGAAATGCTTTATCATGAGGATCCGAGGTCTTTCGAACTGGAAGGTGACTTGTAATAAGATACAATACCATACATTATCTTCATAATATTTTCATGATCTTGCCAAGGCAGGCATTCCCATGCTCAACTTTATAAATTCATTTTCATGTACATTGGACAGACAATCATCTGTATGGGAGACTGATGATTCTGGTGGAGCCATCATCTTTTGGCTTGGATGATTATCTGTGCAGCTATGATGTACATTTGATGTTTTTATTTTCCTGAATATATCGCAGCCCGAATGGATGAAACTAGATCTGGGGTCTTCAAACTCATTCAATCTTCACCTGAAGTACAATTCGATCCATGTGAAAATATGTTCTGAAGTCGAACATGGAAAGACATCGCTTGATTACCAACCAATGATGTAAGTTGTTAACATGCGTGAGAGGAATCACTAATAATGATAATGACCCTCAAGGTACTGCAGTACAATTCATGTGGTGTGAAAATGGGACTTGACGTCGAACACCACGCAAAATCTTTCAGTCAAAGGCCATTGATGTAAACCTGTCACCGGAAGTGAGAAACTTGCCATTGAGGCATTCAAGCTTCAAAGTACTGAAAGGGTTGTTCCTAAGTCAACTTCTTGGATAATGAGTTGATTTTGACAAGAAGTGACCTATTGTAGGAGGGCCTTAATGAATCCCACATCTACGACACGAAACGAAGAAAATGATTTTGTGGAGGTGAAAACAATCTGATGATACAAGGTTCAAGGTGGCGGTCATGAACGAATGAAGGGTGAAGGTATTGCAATGGATGAGACACAAGCTGGGTTGGTGAATTCTCTGAACGACTTCTCTTGAACATATCAGTGACACTGAAATGGATTGGTAGTGTTAACCCGAAAGATGGATGGTACGGTGGACCAATGGTGATATAACCAGTGAATGGAATAACCCAACCCGACTCAATCATGGTGATGGAGTGAAAGTGTCATGTTCAAGAGTGAATTGCTACCAATAAAGTTTCTTCAAGTTTTCTTCCCAATTTTTCCCCAGTCATTGCTGACCAGTACCTCTTTATTTTTATCAAGCTTGAGGAGGATAACATATGCTTGTTCTATAATTTTCCCTTTGGGAAAACCCGTCGCTATGTTTTAACGAGCCTAGTGACAGTGAAACTCATTCTTGTCTGCATGGACAAGTTTGTTGCTTTGTTTTAATGAGTTTAATGACAAAGAAAACTCGGTCCTTTTCAATTTTAGAGAGCCTAAAAAGAGTCGGAAAGGAAACTCCAGTAATCCTTTTTCGTAATATAATCCCTTAAGTCCAAAAAATTATAAAATAATACGAAAGGGATGACTTTTTGATAGTTTTAATGAGCCGAACAAGACAAGCACTCGATCCTTTTGTGAAATAATCCGTCAGGTCCAAAAAGATTAAAATCTAGAGGAGGGATGGCACTTCCAATCACTTTAAGAAGCTAGAGAGGCCAATTTCTCGGCAATATTTTCATATTTACGAGTCAGATGAAAAGAGCTTAAAGAAGACTCATTTTTTGAGGAACGAGTGATGATTTTTGGATAGCAGCTAGTTCCAAGTAATGTTTGGAACTTTTCAATCATGGCAGTGTAAAGAAGATGGCTAATAGGATCACTCATCACAGTTGTTCCTCAAAAGGGGTAAACAATCAAATGGAGGCATATGATCAGCTAAAAAGAGTGGACGTGATGGTAAGAACACGACCAAGGCTCAAAAACGGATAATTATGCGATCACAATGGTTATTTACCGGAGGTGGGTTCATTTTTAAGGAGCTTAAACTCTAGTGGAACATATGCTCATTGCTAGGTTTTTTTTTTAACGAGCTTGAACTTCGCATAAAACTGCTCGTGGTGGATTTATTTTTTAACGAGCTTGAACCCTACGGTAACACTGCTCGTGGCCTAGTTCATTTTTTAGTGAGCTTGAACCATGCGACAACATATGCTCAGATTTGGTTTCATGTTTACACAAGCTTGAAATGAAAAACTATGCTTGTTATAAGTTCGCATGCCTCCAGCATAGTGACGCAAATCAAGATGCATGCCCCCCAAGCTTCATTACATTCAACGAGGTGGTTGGAATGAAGGTTTACCTTCAAGATATTTGAAAGACTCGACTTGGATTTTACGAGATTGTAATCAAAGACTTGATTTGGAAAGGGAGTTGTTTCATTTTTTAATGAGGTTGACATAGTAAAAGAACTATCCTCATAATCCACTGTATTTACAGTATTTGATAGGAAATCAAAAACTGAATGATGATTAAGGTTGCTGGAATAATCTTCGTGGTAATCTGGAAGACGAGAATGATGGTGGTAATCTTGCCATGGTGCCTCTCCTATCATCATTGGCTGATTGATCCCTTCATCTTACATGCGACCAAGGATTTGAAGAGGTGCCATATTCCTTAGACCTATCTATCCAAACACTCAATGAGCGTTGATTTGGGTTTGCCCCCCAAGTCAAGAAAATTTATTGCTACAATATTTGTATTGGGCTTGGGGGCAATACCTAGCGATGATCCATGCTGACAAAATGTTCCGAAATCTTTTGAATATTTTAGATATAGAAGATATCATATTGTAGGTTTCCATTGTGGCCACTTCCACCAGATTACTCGGAGGCGGTAGGGAAAAAGTACCCATTAAAGTAGGCTCTTTCAGGAAGCCTACTATGATATTTTGAAGCGATCAAGAGTTTCCATGGATCATTGGAATGCTTCCCGTAACTTGTGAACTGTTGGAGAGGAAGGTTTGTTGATCAACGATTGTAATTTCTCCTTGAAAAGGAAATGCAATCTTTCTAGAGTATGTTGACACAACAATGGCCATAGCATAAATCCAAGGCCTTCCCAGTAGGATGTTGTAATCGAGTTTTCCATTGATAACTTCAACATTAATTTCTACCGTTTTGTCCCCCAGTTCAACTTGCAAGTTACTTAAAATCCCGTACGGGGTGTATGTTCGTCCATCAAATTCTCTTAATGTCGTTGACGATCACGACAAGGGTGGTGAGCCTAAAGTTTTCCAGCAACTCATTGACATAATACATGTAGATGCCCCCTCATCAATAATTGTTCGATGAACAGTTTTGTTGAGGGCTTTCCCTTGAATGAGGAAAGTGAGTTGAGCTAGTAATTGAGGTTCATATCCTTTATGATTAAAGGCCACGAGATTGGAATCCACTGGGTTAATCCCACCTATTGCTGATAATAGAGCCTGCTTTTGGAAGGGACAATTTTGTAGTACCTCAAGTGTCGACATAGCGGATGGCGATTCGGCCAGGTCCTCTACTATATTACAATTATGTGTTGCTCTGGGACGAGGATAAAAGGTCAATGTGTGTACTACTCCCTTCAGCGGATTTATCGTTAACTCAGGAATGATGGGTGGCACAACTTCGGTTGAAGTTGTTGTCGAACTACTAGGTTGATTAGTAGCCTTGTTGTTCAACATCTGTGGATTCCTGTAATATTTATTCCTTGTTGATATAAAAGTATCATTTTGCTGTTTTGAAATGGACAACATAAGCACTTGGGATGGGGAAGCATTATTGCTAGCAACCAGATTGGTTTCTGGGTTTGGAAATGGATCATTCAATATCATTGAGGTTTTGAGTTTTTGAAGAAATTCTTAATCTTAGCTTTATGTGGACAATCTCTCGTCCAATGATCCTCATTGCATATAAAACATGGATGTTCGGGTTTCTTTTTCCTAGAAGGGTTTGCAAAAACTTTTTCAAGAGAGGAATCATCTTATTTCTTCTTTGTTCTTTTCCCTTTGTTTTTTCCCTCTGGTTGCTTTGGTTATTTACCCTTGTCAGTTGACATGGAATTAACCTCCAAGGCAAGATGTTCTTCATTTGCATTTTGACCGGAAATTTTGCAGCCTTTCTTAGATGTAGCCTTTTCAGTTTTCATGCTTGTCATTCCTATCATGTCATCTCCGGCATGAGAGTCTTTGTTTGATTTAGGAGGAGGAGGAACAGAAAACTCTGGTCTAGGAGCATCAAGGATTTTGTCATAGAGCGTGCGAGACTGGGTATAGGTCAAGTATAGATATTGTGCATGGGCGATGACTTGCTCTTCAGTGAAAACCCCCCCTTTAGCCACATCTTCTATAATAGAAGGTAACAATGACTTAATAAACCATTCAGCTAGCAGTTGATCAGGGACATATGTTTTTACCATTCGATAATGATGCCACCACTCATGAATATGATCAGATATGTGAGTGGCTGTCGTCTGCTTAAAATTGGTAAGAATCTCTATTCCTATTTCATACCTTATCGGTAATTGAAAATGGGTTAAAAAGGTGGTGGAAAGGGCGTTGAAGTTATCATATGAAGCTCTAGGCAATTCGATGTACCATTTTGCTGCTGGACCAGTTAACTTTCGCTAAAAAAGGTGAAGCCTAATCGAATCATCATTAAGAGTGTTGGACAAACAGCATAGATGAAACGTCATCACATGATTCAACGAATCTTCACTCAGATTTCCATTGAATTTAGGAATATCTGACGGAAGTTTATGAGGAATTGTCGGCCACCAAGGGGCATAAGCAATTGGATCATTTGTTAGCCGATTCAAATCTGGTAATTCTAAAGTTGCTACAAAAGGCAACTGTTGATTCAGGTTTGGCGAAGCATAACCAGGATAAGATGGGATCGCCTGAGCAGTTGGTCTTTGCATACCAGCATAATGTATTTGATGTTGATAACTTTGATAAGGTTGATGTGCATAACCATTATGATAGGATTGATAGTGAGTGTTTTGAATATACGGCTGCCCATTACGTGCAAAGCCTTGTTGCTCAGGTCCTCGGTAAGCTTGTTGGAATTGCGATTGTTGATATTGCACTAGCCATGGTTGTGAAGCCATTTGTTGTTATCCAATACTGGATGTTTGACCAAGATGAGGGGTGATAATACCCATTTGAGCCTGGGTCGCTCCAGCTAAGGAGCCACTAATCGGCGATTGTGGTTGTGTTGTGGAGACAAGAGGTTGTTGTATTACGACCTGAGAGACTTGAGGTTAACATACAATAGGCAGCGCTTGTACTTGCGACATCGTCACAATAGCCGACGTAGTGGGGATATTCGACACAAGTGGATTTGGTTGCATTGAATATACAACTCTTGGTTGTTGAGGCAGTATTAGCACCCAACCACTAGATGTAATTCCAGCTTGACCCAAATTCTATTATGAACTCTCATATGGTCGTTCTCCTTAAGGGAACAATGAAAGGGCATACTTCCCCCCATATGGCGGCAATCAAGTGCTCAAAGGAAAGATTGGCCTTTGGAGACAGGACTACCCAAATTGATACTATTGTGAAGGATCAATTTGCTGAGACTCAACATAAGAAATTCCAGATATTATTCTGAATGAAGAAACGAGAATAGACCATATTGTCGAAATAGTCCCTGGGTGGACTTCCTCTAACGGTTGAGAGCTAGTTGGGATAGATGGTATACCAATGAACATTGTCAGAGTGGCAACAGGAGGTTTTGCTGCCGCTGTATCGGACGACATAGTCCTAGATGTCGATGGTTGTCCAGACATATCGATTCTATCCAAAAGATTCCTAGAGATTCTACAGGAACTTGCGATGAAGGCAGACTATCTTTTGAAGTAGAAGGATATAGGTGGATCCCAGTTCCAAAATGCAATGGAGTACTGGATCGAAGATCCTCTATAATTTCTTCTATAGCAATCAGTCCAGGCAGAAGAGGTAGACCGTCACGTCCGTAAAATATTTTTGGTGCCGAAGAAGGTATAGACTCTACAGCAATAGGTACTAGAGGGGCAACACCTTCCGAATCAATCCCAAATGGAGCTGGTTCAGGAATAGAAGTGTTTACCATTACACTAGGATCAGTTATAATGTCCTCTTGTAACTATGGAATTTCTTTTGTAGAGGCAAGGATACTAGAAATAGTTGGAGTAACTGGAGTCTCTGAGGATGTTGAAACACAAGCTTCAAACAAACCAAGAGACTTTGACCCAGTTAAATGAGTTTGCTTGGACTGGAATGGTTTTGTTTCCAGAGTCAAAGATGGTTGACTCGTCAGTCTCCACAAACGACGAGGTTTTGATTGACTTTCTTCCACAATTGCGGATTACTTGATCAACTAAAAATAAAAAGGGAAAAATGTTATTCCAAATTAAATGAATTTTATGACGCTTTGACACAACTTGCTTTTTCAATTTTTAAGAGTCAAGAAAAAGCTAAAGATGACTCTAGTCGCCTTCGATTTTTAATGAGCCTGAAGTGACAAGTGCTCAGATGGACCTTTTCTTTTAAGGAGTCTGAAAACGAATGAAAGTGACTACTCTGGAAATCTAGACAGAGACATTACCAAACCAATCACAAAACTGCAGAATACTTTTTATGGTACGGCAGTCAATCTTCCCGAATGTTGTGTTCAATGCATTGCGATTGATAAGGTGGCAGACACGACTTCCAAAGGATAAAGGATAAATCCTATTATGGTCTCCCAATATATACTCGAGAGTACATGGGAGCACAAGTCCGTACTGGCACTTGTCATCTCAAAGAGGAGGAATCACCCAACCTACGATGAAAGCGATAGTTACTAGGTTTTACGACACCGGAATACGTCTCTAGCCTAGACTTCTAAATGTTGTGCGTTAGGTTCCAAAGCATTTTTATGTTCATTGAAATTTATTTTAAAGTTGATCTTTCTTAAGAAGTTTGAATTTAAGGTTCACCGTGTGATATAGATATACAACTCCTAAATATGCAATCTAAGATGATAAACAGTCATTTGCTCTTCTTTTTGCAATGAAAATTCTAGCTGCTAAGGAAAGAGAAGCAAAATTCTTTCAACATAAAGCAGAGAGCACACACTAAGATGCACTGTCCTAAACCAATCTCCACAAGCAGTCTAAATGCAAATGCACATGCATGTATTTGTTTTCCACTTTCTTAATGTGTGAATGACAAAAATAACTCTAAGTACAAATCTGAACTATATTTCTTTCAAAGTGACAGTACTAACAATTTTATTTTCAAAAGATGAAAGGAAGATAAAGACGACACTTTGCGATTTTGAATTGAAAAAGTTTTTCGACACTTGAAATAGTATTAATTCAAATCAAATACAAGAGTAACAGTGTAATCGACAATCAAAAAGAGGAGGATTCTTTTCTTTGACTGAAAACAACACTTGCGACACTTTCAAATCAAAAGACGACAGTTCGATTAAGCTATTGTTTGTAAAGGAGAACTGTAAATGGCAAAAAATACATAAAAGCATTTACAATTCTTTGTACAATGGAGGTTGGATAATGCAAAGGAAGGGAGTTTCAATAGTGGTATACTGATCACAAACAGTAAAACTCCTGAATAAAGCTAAAGAGAATGAAGAAAAACCAAAATCTGGAGGCAGAAACAGTCTTATCTGATGATCGCACTTGTAACACAAGGAAACAAGGATGCATCTCACCTATAGCACATGGGAGGTGCGATGCATCTAGACTGTCAAAAGGAGACAGTGTGATGGTCCACGGATGAGACTTTAACTTGGTTTTTGGTCACAGTTTGCACCTTAGTTCAGGGATTTAGGCTAAGCTAATGATAGTCAGTAAATACAAAGCATAAGTGTTGATCTAATGAGGTTACTTGAGCCACCACCAAGGCACTTAGGATGTTTGCAAGTTAGATGTTTAATTCATAAACTAACCCGGAGATTTACTGAAGCAATGTTTATCTACTTTGCAGTTGCATAGCAAAAGCAGTTTGAAGGCTAGTTGGCTTAACTTCAGGTTCCGTCTATAGCTTATAAAGTAAACAAACCAGAAACAAGCAAACAAGCTATTCGCTCCCCAGTTGAGTTGCCATTTTGTTATCAACAAAACTAGTGTCCATTCAGAGCTGCTAGTCCCACTAATATGAGTAGCTATCTTAGAAGCAAACAAACTAAAGTTACTTGCATTTTCTTTTATGAGAAGTAGATGAGAGAGAAGCAGAGAGTACCAACCTCAGTCTTTCGCTTGGCTCCTTGCTTGTTTCCTCTCCCCTTTGACAAATATTTTCCACTCCTTCCTTGTTTGTCCCACTTCAAAGAACACCTATAGAGTCAAAGCAACATAATACCATCAAATCATAGAGATCTACAATCATAAACAATATAGGATCAGATATATATTGACCATACCAATGCATACATCAACTCAGACATACAAGAATATGGAGGAAAACTCCAATAGCTTTATTGATAGAAGTAGTAGAAGAGAGGATTACAACCCATTGATCTGATGCAGTACCATCCTCCCAGCATGAAAGCCCTTATTCACCTCATGAAAAGCTAGATCACCTAATATTATGATATTCCACAAAGAAACCAACAGTACTTCCTTACAAGATGAAAAATTCCCGCCTCTAGATCTCTAGGATGAGGGATCCATATATAGATGTTTACAGGTGGGTGAGTCAGCTTCTGGGATTTTGATTAGTGTCATTTCTCTGATAGTTCTCAATTCCTCTTGGAGATTTCATGATATCTTACTCATCCCTAGGCAAATTCAAAGAGGCAAGTGTCACAGGAGAAGTTTCTAGAAGATTCCATGATCATCCACCTTGCAAACTGTCTCTGCCATTTGTCTACTCTCACCCATCGCACCCCATAGAAGGGCTTTTCAGTATGCATCGCAGCCCCCGTGTGCATTAGGTGGGATGCATCACACTTTGACCATGGAGCAGGTGAGATGGTCCAGGTTTGAGCAGTTCTAAGTAGTTTTTCATGGAGAACTTCTAGGAGATGATGTAATTAGCTGACCTTGTTTCTTTAGGGTATGAAGCAACACTTTTAGGGACTTCGAAGCCCTAGGTTTATGGACATATAAGATTGGGGTTGCAGTGCCCAAATATGTCTATAACAAGTGGTTTAAGGATGACCACCAACTCTCAAATGCTTAATGCAATTCTTCGAACTCTTCCAAAACTGGCAAGAAGATGAAGTCTTCTGCTAGAGGAAGTGTCCCAAATTCTTAGAAGAGTGAGAAGCTCAACTTGAAAAGGAATGTCTCAACCTTGCATAGATGGTTTAAGGATGACCACCAACCAAAGGCATGTTCAGGGGCATCTTTGTCTCTAGCTACAACTCTGAATCTAGTATGGCAAGTTGTGGCTCAGGCTCGCTTGATGTGGCTTAGAAACTTGTATATGACCATCTCTTTCCACCTTGTTAGATACAAGGTGAGATGATGGAGAAATCTCAACTGCAAGACTATTCAATACTCTGGAATAAGTTCTCACACATGACTGAAATATCTTCTTGGTTATTGAAACCCATTGCCAAGAAGATATCCATCCAAGATGAACCTTTGTTCTTGCAGGAGGCTTGTTTTTGAAGCATTTGTTTGAAGAATGTGTGGTTTTATGACAGTGTTCACATGGATGAAGATCAAAACAATGATCTTTCATATGGCCAACTCTGTCACAATGTTGGCATTTAGCAATCTATTTGGGCTGTTTTCGAAGAGGAGTAGGATCTGGAACAACTAAAGGTGATTTGTCATGAAGAAACCCATCACTATGGAACTAGAAAGCTTTGAGTAATTTGGAATACGAAAGGACACATCCTTATCATATCCAAGACCATTTATGCGCTTGTTTAAAGCACATCCCAAGGTTCTTGGGAAGTGTATGATGAATTTCTTCTTTTGCATACAACTCTTCTCTTGAGATGGGTATTGCGTCTGCATCAATCTTAATCTCATTGATATGATTATTTTCTAGCAGCTGATGGGAGTCTATCTCAATTTTCTAAATAGAAACAGATTCATAATAATGTCTACGTTGTTGTAGCTCATATTGTTGAAGTTGTGATTCAAGCTATAAAAAAAATCTTTCTTTTCTTGTGCATTTTGCAAATAAGTTTGAATGCAAAAAATAATTTCTTTGTTGACTTTTATCATCCCATCAATAGTGAAATGAATAAGAATATTCAATAACTTTGATAACTTTAACATATATTCAAGTGTGGCCATTGTCTCAATCGATAAACCCCAACTATTGATGATATCAAAAATGAAGAATATGAACTGTGTATCACAATATCATGCAATCATAAATATCTCACACACCGGAAATGAGATTAACGATTAAAAATATTTCAAAACTTGACTTGAATATTTTCAAGTTCCACTAGCCAATAGTCAATTCTTAGAGTCTTCTTGATGATTACAAGGGCTCTTAAAGTCCATAGTATGTCACTTCCATAAATCACAAAACTTCTGACTGCTCAATATATAAGAAAAGGTCATTTTGTTATCAAAACTTTAATGCACATATTTCAACGCAATTAGGACTCTCAACACTCTAGGGAATTCACTTAAAGGTTATACCCCACTGACATAATCCATGTGTATGGTTGAAATTGACTAAGAAAAAACAGTTTCAATTGTGCCCAAACAAGTCATAACTCGAATTGGTAGTGAAGAAATTAGATAGTGATGACAAGAGTCAAGCTATGGTGGCACAAATCAATGCCCTGAATTGGATTGCAATCTAGTTTGACCAGCTACTAGAATGTGGATGATCTCTTTGAATGTGATTCTGAAATGAGAAACACCAGTGATGATTTTGATTTCAAATCTTAACTGGATGTGATCCCATGAGGCCTCAATTAATTCTTCCATTTGGCATGGGCATTAAATTGAAATATGTCCATATGGTAATCCAAAGGCATCAGATTCAGGCAATCTTGATAGTGTGGCAGAATTGTTGATAAGTGGTCATAGCCTAGAGGAGGATCTTATGATTGTTGTTCTGGAGATTTACAAGAATAATACAAGTTTGACCATCAAATATCCAGAGGTGATTGATTTCTATGAATACTATAAAGGCTAGATGGAGGCCTTGGATGGACCTACATTACTCCTATTTACTAATGGAAAAATTGTTGGAGCTTGTCTAGATCGCAATGGCCTTAGCATGGTATTGGCGAACAAAAGATGATATTGCTTATGTATTAAAAACCAGGAGTTCTATATTGGTGGTATTGACTATTGGTATGGTGGATGTGTAACGTAATATTACAGCATAATGTATGCAGTGGTATGTAATAGTGGTAATATATAACTGAATGTCCAGATAATATATATAACATGGCAGTAATATATAACATGATACCTTGATAAAGATAAAAAATAGGCCAAGCATTACACGTACCAGAGTTAATTAACACAAAGAGTCATGCTCTATATAACGTAGGAGTAATTGCAGAGTTCAAGTGAGGGATCCGAGTTGGATCAAAATTGAAGCAAGCAGAGTTGTTTTTCAAACCATATATATGCTGCAAGTTTTGTGTTTCTTCAGGTTACAACAACTAATTTAGTATAGACTCCACTTCAGAACAAATAGTGTAAATGTGCTAGAAAACCTGCACAAATGAATCTAGCTAGTAAAGGTTGAACACACAGCTTTGCAGAGCACAAACACTAAAAGAATCGAAAGAACAAAAAAGAATGATTGATTCAGAAAATAAGTTACAATTTTCATGATATAGCATTACTGGGTGAAGATCCCAAGGTAATGTTCCATAGTGGTGATCAATGAGAGGACTCAACACCTACAGCAAGCTTCGAAGAAAACTAGCCAGTTGCAGAGTAAAAGGAGGAGCAAATCACGGAGTAAATCATGCAGAAGAACAAGCCAGTTGCAGGGTGAAAGGAGGAGCAAATCAGGGAGTAAATCATGCAGAAGAACTAGCTAGTTGCGGAGTGAAAGGAGGAGCAAATCAGGGAGTGAATCATGCATAAAGGATTTTGCATTTAGTCCCATGCTCTAACAAAGTGTCTACATGTGCTAGTAATGAAGGTCCTAGGTGTGTACTACATCCAACACCCCCCCTGAACACCACTAGGGGGGAAATAGAAAATGGGCCCTTGTAACTAAGGCCAAAGGTCACCCAAAATACAGTGCAACTTGTACTAAAATTGAAGAAATGGGTAAAACTTCGTGGGAAAAACCCACCCTCAAAATACAATGTAATCAAAATAAAATATGAAGGAAAGAAAGTTGTTAAGCAACTGTATCCATCACTCCAAGACGACCGCGCAGAGAATTAAACTTATGTTCAGTGAATGTCTTGGTGAATATGTCAATAGTTGGTTCTGCTAAAGGAAATAACTGCAAATAAATGAGTCGATCATGTACTAAGTCTCTGATATAGTGCATATGGATCTCTATGTGCTTCGTCCGCTGCTGCTGTACTAAATCCCTACAAAATTTGAGAGTGCTCTAGTTGTCACACTAGATGACAATGGGCTGGTGGAACTGGATGCCCAACTCAGTGAGGAAGTGTTGTAGCCACATAGCTTGAATGGTGATGTTGACTACTCCTCTGTACTCAACCTCAGCTAAAGAGAAAGCAATAGAAGCTTGCTTCTTGCTCAACCAACAGATAGGGCCAGACCCTAGACTGAGTGAATATCCAAAGGTGGACTTGCAATCAATGTTGTCGCTCACCCAATAAGAGTCTGTGAAGCCAAGGAGATTCAATGCCATGCCTATTGCATAGTGAATCTCGAAGGTGATGGTGCCCTGTACATATCGGAGGATGTGCTTGGAAGCATTCAATTGTAGCTCATGCGGCTCCTACATGTATCTGGAAACTGCTCCTACTGCATATGAGAGATCTGGTCTGGAGTGGGTGAGATACAATAAGCTCCCCACTAGTTGTCGGTAGAGAGTACTATCAACTAATGGAGTTTCACCTCCATCCTCAAGGTGGACCCTAGACAGAAAAGGAGTCAGTGTTGGCTTGCAGTGAATCATGTGAAATATCTCGAGGAGATCATGTGGGTACTTAGCCTGAGAGAGTTTGATGCTTGTGGCATCCTGGATGATCTTGAGACCAAGAAAGAAGTGTAATGGACCCATGTTTGTCATAAAGAACCTATCATGCAAGGCCCTCTTGACTGCAGCAATAGTTGAAGCCGAGCTGCCGGTGATTAGGAGTTCATCCACATAACTAAGATAAGAAGAGAATTGTGTGTCCTAAGCATGTAAACATTCAGATCAGACTTACATCTTTTCAATTTTCTTGATAAGAGAAAAGAATCCATCTTCGCATACCAAGCTCTTGAGGTCTGATTAAGGCCGTAGAGAGACTTCTTCAGTCTGCAAACAAAATATGAATCCTGAATGACACCATGTGGTTTCTCCATATAGATCTCCTCAGATAGGTCTTCACTTCTTTACATCTATCTGATGTACTTCCCACCCCTAGGAAGCCACAATGGAAAGTGCAAGGCATATGGAAACCATCTTTGCTACTGGAGAAAAGGCCTCATCATAATCAATGCCAGGCAGTTGCTGGAAGCCTTTGGCTACTAGCCTAGCTTTCTGTCTAGTGATTTTCCCAGTTGCAGTAGTCTTGGTCCTGTAGACCCATTTGCATTGGACAAATTTCCTTCCTAAAGGAAGGGGGACCAGATCCCAAGTATGGTTCTTGAGGAGGGAATTATACTCCTCCTCCATGGCAAACTCCCAAGAGGGATGCCCAACAGCCTCAGCAGAAGATTACGGATCAAAAGACTGAACCAAATGACAATGTCGGGATGGCATTGGTTCAGTGGTAGTGAGGGCAAGAGGAGGCTCAATAAACTCTAAGCTAGTCCTCCGTGGATCAAAATTATCCCCCACAAGACCATTTCTAGCAGCTAGGTGGTCTTTTGCATATTTCTCAATTAAGCTCCTTGTTCTCTTATTTATGGTAGGGAAAGTTGATTCACTGCTGGAAGCCAGATATGGGCTTGGATGTGGATCATTATATGCATGCACTAGATTTGTATCTAAAGACTCTATCTCTGCATTTTTATGCTGTACATCAACATATACATGCTCTATATCTGCATCTGAGTGTATTGAGTCATCATCTTGAACGTGAGGTAGATACAAGTTGTCAACATGCAGAAATTGAGGTGCATGCGAGAGACTTTCCTCAAATTTGACACCTTTCCCAATGATGAGCTTGTCCGTAGAGGAAATTAGGAGTCATTATCCCTTCACACCATCATAGTATCCAACAAAGATGCACTCAATGCTCTGTGGATCAAGAGCTTCCCTCTTTTTGGAGGGGATCTTGGCCCATGCTCGAGAGCCCAAACCACGGAAGTGGGTGACCTCTAGTTTAGTGCCGCTCCAAGCCTTAAAGGGGGTCTAATCCTTGACAGACCTATGAGGAGATCTATTCTGGATGTAGTTAGCACAATTAAGTGCTTCATCCCATATCTTATGAGGTAGTGACTTAGCATGCAGCATGTAGGAAGCCATCTCTTTGAGAGATCAGTTCTTTCTCTCAGCAACTCCGTTCTGTTGTGGAATGTATGGAACTGTGTGCTGCAACTGTATGTCAGACTCAAGGAAAAGGTTTTGAAGTTTTGTGTTAACATATTCCCCCCCATTTTCTATACAGAGGGCTTTGATCTTTATCTTTGACGGTGTCTCAACTAGTGCTTTGAAATCTTCGAAGTGCACGAAAACTTCAGATTTGGCCCTGAGAAGATACACCCAAGTATACCGTGAGAAATCATCAATAAATGTAACCACATACCTTGCTTTGTTGATGGAAGGATGAGGAAAAGGCCCCATGAGATCACTATGGATCAGATCTAGAGGATAGGATACTCTATGAGTCTTGTTGATGTCAAAATTTTCTCTAGGATGTTTGCTAAGGACACATCCTTCACAAACTCCTTTGGAGAAACTGATATTTGGAAAGCCTTCTACCATCTCATGCTTGCTTAGCTACTACATATACCTGTAATTTAAGTGACCAAACCTCTCGTGTCAAATCCTACTACTATCATCAGCATATGTAAGCAATAAGGAGGATTCAGATTCAATAAATTCAGAAAATGTATACAATATAGATCCACTGTTTACCTCACCAGTTGCAATTTTGGAGCTGCTATGTAGGTCATATATCTTCACTGCATCTAGAGTGAATTTCATTCTTTTTCTGGTGCCAAAATGAATGATCTAATAAGTTGAAAGCAAGTTTACTGAAAGTTTTGGAACATGAATCACATCTTCAAAGCTTCCGTGTAAAAGTTCCACTCTACCTTTTCCAGTGACCTCAATAGGTGATTCATCTCCCATGAGGATGGGAGGTCCTTTGCATGCATCTAAAGAGGAATAGAATTCCTTTGCAGCAAACATATTATGTGATGCACCAAAATCTATAATACATGCACCAGGGGAAGAGTCAATTGCAACTAAAGCATCAAAATTCTTACCTTTCCCATGTGGCGGATCCTCAATTTTCTTCTTGGTGCCCTAAGGGATGTGGTCCCCAAGGTTGTGCCTCTAAAGGATTCTGCCATTTGGTCAATTTGTTTCTTCATTCAGGAGGATTCCGAATGGAATCCTCAGTGATAGTAGGTGCATTTGTCTCCTTTCTTCCCTTTCTCATTTTTGGAGCCGGAGGAGTCATTGAAGGGCTTGGTGTACCCTTCCTTCTTTGGATGGGAGTGCACTTTTCCCTTATCTTTTTTCTACTGATTTTTCTAATTTGAATCAGATTGGTAATTTTTAATGTGGCTACCATCATGCACAGCAAGTGCATTCGCTTTTGGAGGTTTGATTTTCCCCATGCCAGTGAGTTTATCTTCCTCAAAAGTGAGGGACTGCATGAACTCTTTGAGAGAAGGCATAGTGTAAGATTTACCTATTGTGAGCCTTACTGAATGAAATGTAGACACAAACATGGTTTATTTTTGGTCTGATCTTTGACATAATAAAGAGAACTTGGCAACTCTCCTCCTTTGATTTGTTGATTCCACAACCCTTGAGTTGCAACAATAGATCATTATATTTGGTGAAGAAGTCTTGAGTTCTATCATAGTTCTGTGGATCCAATGAGAGAAGCTCCATTTCGAGCAGATGTCCTTTCATCTCATCCTGTTTCCTGCAGGGTTCTTCAACCCTTTTCCAAATCTCAATGGGAATATTGCAGGAAGATAGATGAAATTGCAACTCTAGGGAGATGCACATGTATATGGATCCATTGGCCTCATCCATGTGGTCAAGGTACTTGGATTTCTCTATGGCTGAAGTGGGTTCCACTTCTGTAGCCATGGTAATCCTGTACAACCCTTTCTAATGAAGGTATCGAGCCATTTGGTCCTTCTATTGGTGATAGTTATACAATGTTAGGATCGATGCTTTGGGAAACTCCATTTTTTTGTTGATCTTCAATCTTCAAGCTATAATACCTACAAAATAAATTATTTGTGTGCATTTTATCTAGAAACTTGTGGGTTTTGATACCATGTTATAAAAACTGCATAGATGAATCTAGCTAGTAAATCTTGAACACACAGCTTTGCAGAGAAAAAACACTAAAAGAATTGAAAGAACAAAAAAGAATGATTGATTCAGAAAATAGGTTATAATTCTCATGATATAGCATTAATGGGTGAATATCCCAAGAAAATGCACCATAGTGATGATCAATGAGAGGACTCAACAACTACAGCAAGTTCCAAAGAGAACTAGCCAGTTGCGAAGTGAAAGGAGGAGAAAATTAGGGAGTAAATCATTCAAAAGCTCTAGCCAGTTGTAGAGTCAAAGGAGGAGCAAATCAGGGAGTAAATCATGCAGAAGAACTAGCCAGTTGCGAAGTGAAAGGAGGAGAAAATCAAGGAGTAAATCATGTAGAAATGATCTTGCATGTAGTCCCATGCTCTAACTAAGTATCTGCATGTGCCAGTAATGAAGGTCCTAGGTGTGTGGTACCTCCAACAAACAGACATGAGAAAACCAATGATAATGGCACAAGCACCTGAAATTAGAAGAAGAAGGTATCCAATGTCATCCTCGATGGAACTCAATGCATAAGAAACCAACAAAGGGTACCCAAAGATAATCTAGCTCGCAGTGCTTTTTTATGCAAATTATATGGAGACAGCACAACTCAAAAATAGCTGACAAGGGTTCAAAATGTCATATTGAGTGACAAAGGGCCAAGTCTAACCAACTTGCCCTGATACCATATTGAAAAACACATTGAATGTGAACAACAAATTTTAAAGATAATCGTACACATGGAATGTGAACAACAAATGTGAAAGGTAATCTTGTAATCCATTAACATTTACATGATGTACATTTATAATACATTTTACATGACGTTTGGGTTCTATATTCCAAGGTCTCTTGGACTTCTTTTGAGTGCTCACATTCTACACAAACCCTTAGAGGATTGTGTCCAACAATGATAGTATGTATGACAATACCATCTCAAATTATTATATAAAATGGCATCATTCCGCTATCTCAAGAAATGTCAAAGGATCAATGGGTTCTTTGCAGTTGACCTCATTTAGAACAGAAAGGACCCTATTTTCAAAAGTTGATACTTCTCCAGCTACCTTCTTTCTTACTTCCACACTAGATTGATGATAAGAATAGACATTGATTAAGCTAGCATAAATCCCTACAACATGTTCATATAAATAAATCATGGCACCCACTGATTGAGGAGTTAATTCCTACATTTCCATTGTTAAATACTCTTGATTGTTTATGTAAAGTGTAAATTGTGTCCCCCCACAACATACCCAAAAGGTACTTCCCACAAGTAACACTAGGTTCACATTCTGAGTCATGATTAGGTGGTCTATCATGGAGCACCTTAATAAAGGTTACAAATACATTATGAACTCCTTCTCTCAGTTTTTGAATAGATGCATGTTGATCTATGCTTCTCTTGTTCTCATATACAGTGAGGCCTTGGTTGATTTGGTTCCCATCCATATCAAACTCTTTTCCAATAGATTCCTACACACTGTTGTAGATAATAGCTAAACAAAAGCATACTACCTTCATAAGGAAGGGCATACATATCCTTGGACCCTTTACCATTAGAGGCCCAATACCAATGTAGTGTTAACAAGGTTGTAGGATTGGTTTTAACCGTAGGAATTCTAGTAGCTTCATCCGTAATAAATGCACTGGTAAGCATTTCCCTGGTATAAAAACCCTGAAGAGCTATTGGAGGTAGTCCAACAAATGAAATTCCAGAAGGTCGGCATCTAAACCAATCAAACATTGGAAATCTTGCCATCGATTCTTATATCTTAGCATTGTTGTCTAGTAATGAATTCGCTTGAGTAATGGCCGCATCTTGCTTGGAAATATTGAGGCCTATTTCACAAAAAGGTTTTTTTTTTACACTTCCAGCATTCCATCTCTAGTTTCAGGATTGCCTCCACTCTTTGAGATAACAATCACAAGGGATAAAGCAAGTTTTTGTCCAAGCTGGAAATTTGGTGATCAATGCCTCTGCAACAAATTCTAGAATCCTTCATTCACTGCACTGGATTCTGAGATCCAGTTCCCACCATCGATGGATCCCATTTTCCCTATTGAGATCTTCCGTCAGTACTAAAATTATAGCAAGCCTCATAGACAAAATAAGATTCAACACCTTTGAATCCCTTCCAAAAGTAGACATAATAGAATTCATTGATCAAATGACAAGCCATGAATCTTGCAATGTTTTTTTTTGTTAATTTTCTTCATCGCCTAGTGGTTACTGAAATACCCACTATAACTCAATTAGACATCTCTTTATCATATCGTCATAGAGGCACAAAACCTATGGGCATAGGGCGAAAACCAGTGAGGTTGCATTTTTCCTTGAGTTCCAAGGTCAACCCGATAGCCACCAAGGTACCAAAAATTTACATGTTGCACTTAACCTTTTCGTCCTTTACGCTATCCATGGGAGTTGACAAAAAGGGCAAATTGAAGGGATGAGATTCCAAGAACTTCCCCTCCTTGGTCGTCCACCTCCTAGTGAGAATATTCATGGCCACTTCAATGGAATTCCCATGATCCACACATTTTCCCACTTGTGATCGCAAAAATAGCTCTTTGCCATGTTTAATGTCATTAGAAATTGTAAATGTGTTAGAAAACCTGCACGTGTGCATCTAGCTAGTAAAGGTTGAACACATAGCTTTGCAGAGAAAAAACAGTAAAAGAATCGAAAGAACAAAAAGGAATGATTGATTCAGAAAATAGGTTACAATGCTCATGATATAACATTATTGGGTGAAGATCCCAAGGTAATGCACCATAGTGGTGATCAATGAGAGGAATCAACACCTACAACAAGTTCCAGAGAGAAGTAGCCAGTTGCAGAGTGAAAAGAGGAGAAAATCAAGGAGTAAATCATGCAGAAGAACTAGCCAGTTGCAGAGTGAAAGGAGGAGAGAATCAGGAAGTAAATCATGTAAAAAGGATCTTGCATGTAGTCCCATGCTCTAACTAAGTGTCGGCATGTGCCAATAATGAAGGTCCTAGGTGTGTAGTACCTCCAATACCCCCCCTGTACACCACTATGGGGAAAATAGAAAATGGGCCCTGGCAACTAAGGCCAACAGTCACCCAAAAAAAAGTGCAAATTGTACTAAAATTGAGGAAAGAGGGAAAACCTTGTGGGAAAAAAACCCCTCAAAATATAATGTAATCAAAAGAAAAGAGTAAGAAAAGACAGTTGCTAAGCAACTGTGTCCTCCACTCCAAGATGATTGCACAGAGAGTGAAACTTCTGCTCATTGAATGTCTTGGTAAAGATGTCTGTAGTTTAATCTCCTGAAGGACATAACTGCAAATCAATGAGTTGATAATGTACTAAGCCTCTGATGTAGTGCATATGGATCTCTATGTGCTTCATCCGCTACCACTGTACTGGATCCCTACAAAATTTGAGAGTGCTCTGGTTATCACACCAGATGACAGTGGGTTGTTGGAACTAGATGCCCAACTCAGTGAGGAAGTGCTGTAACCACAGAGACTAAATGGTTATGTTGACTACTCCTCTGTACTCAACATCAACTAAAGAGAGAGCGATAACAACCTGCTTCTTGCTTGACCAACAAATAGGGCTAGACCCTAGACTGAGTGAATATCCAGAGGTGGACTTCCAATCAATGATATCGCTCGCCCAATCAGAATCTGTTAAGCTAAGGAGATTCAATGCAATGCCTACTGCATAGTGAATCTCAAAGGTGATGGTGCCCTGCACATATCAGAGGATGCGCTTGGTAGCATTATAGTGTAGCTCATGCGGCTCCTACATGTATTTGGAAACTACGCCTACCGCATATGAGAGATTTGGTCTGGAGTGGGTGAGGTACAGTAAGCTCCCCACTAGCTATTGGTAGAGAGTACTGTCAAATAATGGAGTGTCAGCTCCATCCTCACGACATACCCCAGACAAAAAAGGAGTCGGTGCTGGCTTGTAGTCAGTCATGTGAAATCCCTCGAGGAGATCCTATGCATACATAGTCTGAGAGAGTTTGATGCATGTCACATCCTGGTTGATCTCAAGACCAAGAAAGAAGTGTAATGGACCCATGTCCATCATCAAGAACCTATCATGCAAGGCCCTCTTGACTACAACAATGGCTGAAGCCAAGCTACCAATGACCAGGAGATTATCCACATACAAAAATAAGATAAGAAGAGAATCATGTGTCCTGAGCATGTAAACATTCGGATAAGACTTACATATTTCGAAGTTTTGTGATAAGAGAAAAGAATCCATCTTCGCATACCAAGCTCTCAGGCCCTGCTTAAGGTCGTAGAGAGACTTCTTCAGTCTGCAGACCAAATATGAATCCTTTATGAAACCATGTGGCTGCTCCATGTAGATCTCCTCAGATAGGTCTCCGTAAAGAAAGGCATTCTTCACATCCATGTGGCTGCAATGGTAAGTACAAGGCATATGGAATCCATATTTGCTACTGGAGCAAAGGTCTCATCATAATCAATGCCATGCACTTGTTAGAAGCCTTTGGATACTAGCTTGGCTTTTTGTCTAGTGATTTGCCCATCTGCAACACTCTTGGTCTTGTAGACCCATTGGCATTAGACAAGTTTCCTTCCTGAAGGAAGGGGGACTAGATCCCAAGTTTGGTTCTCGAGGATGGAGTTATCCTCCTCCCCCATGGCAGGCTCCTAAGAGGGATGCCCAGCAGCCTCAGCATAAGACCGTGGATCAGAAGACTGAACCAAATGACAATGCTGGGATGGCATTGGTTTAGTGGAAATGAGGGCAAGAGGAGGCTAAATAAACTCTAAGCTAGTCCTCAGTGGATCAGAATTATCCCCCACAAGACCATTTCTAACAGGTAGGTGGTCTTGTGCATATATCTCATTTAAGCTCCTTGTTCTCTGATTTATGACAGGGTAAGTCGATTCGCTGCTAGAAGCTTGATCTAGGCTTGGATGTGGATCATCATATACATGCACTAGATTTGTATCTGAAGACTCCGTATGTACATCTGCATTCTCTACCTCAGCATCTGCATGCTCTGTATCTACATTTGAGTGTACTAGGTCATCATCTCGGACATGAGGTAGATAAAAGGTGTCTACATGTGGCAATTGAGGTGCATGCGAGAGATTTTCCTCAAATGTTTACACTTCACTCAATGATGAGATTGTCCGTAGATGAAATCATGAGTCGGTATCCCTTCACACCATCAGGGTATCCAACAAAGATTCACTCAATGCTTTGTTGATCAAGATATTTCCTCTTTTCAGAGGGGATCCTGGCCCATGCTCGGTAACTGAAAACGCGAAATTGGGTGACCTCCGGTTTAGTGCCAATCCAAACCTCAAAGGGGGTCTGATCCTTGAAAACCTATGAGGAGATCTATTTTGGATGTAGTTAGCACAATTAAGTGCTTCAGCCCATAGCTTATGAGGTAGTGACTTAGCATGCAGCATCCAGGAAGCTATCTCTTTGAGAGATCGGTTCTTTCTCTCAACAACTCTATTCTACTACGGAGTGTATGGAACTATGTGCTACAAGTATGCAGGACTCAAGGCAAAGGTTCTAAAGTGTTGTGTTAACATTCCCCCCCATTGTCTGTACAGGGGGCTTTGATCTTTCTCTTCGACTGTGTCTCAACTAGTGCTTTGAAATCTTCAAAGTATGCAATCATACCATGAGAAATCATCAATAAATGTAAGCACATACCTTGCTTTGTTGATGGAGGGATGAGGAAAAGTCCACATGAGATCACTATGGATCAAATATGGAGGAGAGGATGCTCTATGAGTCTTGCTAGTGTCAAACTTTTCTCTAGGATGTTTTCCAAGGACACACCCTTCACAAACTCCTTTGGAGAAACTGACATTTGGCAAGCCTTCTACCATCTCATGCTTGCTTAGCTACTGCTTATACCTATAATTTAAGTGACCAAACCTCTCATGCCAAAGCCTACTACTATTATCAACATGTGTGAACAATAAGGAGGATTTGAATTCAATAAATTTAGAAAATGTATACAGTCTAGCTCCATTGTTTACCTCACCGTTTGTGATTTTGGAGCTACTATATAGGTCATATATGTTCACTGCATTTGGAGTGAATTCCATTCTCTTTTCGGTGCCAAAATTAGTGATCTGATAAACTGAAAGCAGGTTTACTGAAAGTTTTGGAACATGAAACACATCTTCAAAGCTTCCATGTAAAAGTTCCACTTTACCTTTTCCGATGACCTCAATAAGTGAGTCATCTCCCATGAGGATCAGAGGTCCTTTGCATGCATCCAAAGAGGAATAGACTTCCTTTGCAGCAACCATATGATGTGATGCACCAAAAACTATAATCGATGCATCAGGGGAAGAGTTAATTGCAACTAAAGCATGAAACTTGTTACATTTCCCATGTGGTGGATCCTCAATTTTCTTCTTGGTGCCCTAAGGGATGTGGTCCCCAAGGTTGTGCTTCTGAAGGATTCAAACCATTTGTTCAATTTGTCTCTTCATGCAGGAAGATTCCGGATGGAATCCTCGGTGACAGTAGGTGCATTTGTCTCATTTCTTCCCTTTCTCATTTCTGGAGCCAGAGGAGTCATTGAAGGACTTCGTGTACCCTTCCTTCTTTAGATGGGAATGCACTTTTCCCTTATCTTTTTGCTGCTGATTTTTATAATTTGAATCAGCTTTGTGATTTTTATTATGGATTCCATCATGCACAGTAAGTGCATGCGCTTTTGGAGGTTTTATTTTCCCCATGCCAATGAATTTATCTTGCTCAAAAGTGAGGGACTCCATGAACTCTTTGAGAGAAGGCATAGTGTAGGATTTACCTGTTGCAAGCCTTACTGAATGAAATTTAGACACAAAGATGAAGTATTTTGGTCCAAACTTTGACATAATAGAGAGAACTTGGCGACTCTCCTCCTTGTATTTTTCAATTCCACAACCCTTGAGTTGTAGCAATAGATCATTATATTTGGTGAAGAAGTCTTGAATTTTGTCACAGTTCTATGGATTGAATCAAAGAAGCTCCACTTCGAGTAGATGTCCTTTCATATCATCCTGTTTCCCATAGAGTTCTTCAACCTCTTTCCAAATCTCATTAGGAGTATTGCAAGCAGATAGATGAAACTACAACTCTGGGGAGATTCACATGCATATGGATTCGTGGGCTTCATTCATGCAGTTGAGGTACTTGGATTTCTCTGTGGCTAAAGTGGGTTCCACTTCTGCAGCCATGGTAATCCTGTACAACCCTTTCTGATGAAGGTATCGAGCCATTTATTCCTTCCATTCATGATAGTTGTACAGTGTTAGGATTGATGCTTTGGGAAACTCCATTTTTCTGTTGATATTCAATCTCCGAGATGTTAAAGTACTGGTGTGCCTTTTATCTAGCAACCTATGGGCTCTGATACCATGTAAATGTGTTAGAAAACCTGCAGAGATGAATATAGCTAGTAAAGGTTGAACACACAGCTTTGTATAGAAAAGAAACACTAAAAGAATCAAAAGAACAAAAAAGAATGATTGATTCAAAAAATAGGTTACAATGCTCATGATATAGCATTACTGGGTGAAGATCCCAAGGTAATGTGCCACAATGGTGATCAATGAGAGGACTCAACACCTACAACAAGTGCCAGAGAGAACTAGCCAATTGCGGAGTGAAAGGATGAGCAAATAAGGGAGTAAATCGTGTAGAAGAACTAGCTAGTTGCAGAGTGAAAGGAAGAGAAAATCAAGGAGTAAATCATGCAGAAAGGACCTTGCATGTAGTCCCATACTCTAACTAAGTGTCTGCCTGTGCCAGTAATGAAGGTCCTAGGTGTGTAGTACCTCCAATAGAAATTAGGTAGTTGAGTGGAGACCATTTTTTAGTATTTGAAGATCCAGTTTCTGGTCCCTGGCCATAGAACCCACTTTCATAATCATTCCTTTAAATTTCATCATGATCCTAGGTACACCTAATGGCTGCATCAGGACCCTTGTGGCCTTATTATTCCACTTGTAGACAACACCGAAGAGGGGACCACCATTAGCTACATTTATGATTGAGTAAAAGAGCTTGAAGTTAAACAAGCTCAACCATTTCTTAAATAAGCTCAGTCTTGTTGGTCACATTCCAGAATATACACATCATGCACTAGACTAGCCACTACTCATCACTTGTGGTTTGAATCTCACCTATCAATGTTCGTAAGATAACAAGGCCTTGAAAGCTTAAATATCTCCCACTTGTTCGCCATTTTCTTCACCACCTACTTATTGGAGAGAGTTCACAAGGTCCAGGATGGTGGCTTGACCATATGTTTTCTATCATCAACACCATGTATAGGAGGCTTCTATTGACTATGCTTTAGGTTTTGCAAAAATAGGGTTTGAAGGGGCCAAGAGTGCCAGGTAGTGGTGGCATAACAGGTATAAAAATATTCATGAAGGTAAAATAGCCTATGAATCTATTAGAATAGTAGTTATTGTCACAAATGAGGAGAATGTAAGAGCAACGTGACATGCTCTTGTCACCATCGAGGTTGCAACTACTCAATTTGCAGTGTTTCCGAACTGAGAAAATACCAAAACTTCTTTTGAATATCCTTAAAATTATAATGGCGCAGAGTCATAATTGGCTCTGATGCCATTGACCTAGATTTTGGCAGCCAAGATCTGAGAACACTGAGAGAAAAGAAGAAACATATAAAGAAATTTTTATTAAAATAAGGGAAATTATTTGTCCTTTTATAAATTAAGACTTATTATTTCTATAAACTGAGGTTTATTATTTATAGTCTTTTTTTAATTACAATACCATGAGTAAATACCATGGATAGATACCATAAGTAGATACCATGAAAAATACTATGGATCAATACCATGGGTGGATAACAATTTCAATTTAGATCATTGACTCTTGCCTCACATCTATTCATTCATTCTTGTTTTACTTTCTTTCCCATGATGAAGGTTTGAAAAATGGATGTAAATACAATATTTCCAATAAGATTCTAGAAAATTGAATTTTAATTCTTTGTTCCACCATCTTGTCTCACTTGTGTTGTCCACACCTTATATTTGTAGGTTTTCCTCTAAGATTTCTGCAACTTGGTGATTATGTCAATCTAGCGAAACTCTTTGAGGACATCTAGTTACATTTTTTTGTTTTTCAAGAAGTTAGGAACTCTAAATATGAACATAACAAAGGACGACCTTACAGGAACACGATAATCCTAACATGAATCCATCATATAATAATAATTTGAGCCTTGTGAAGGGACCAGGATTAATTAGAGTGTCATGGCTACAGGTAGAAGGCTAGAAGTAACTATAATAGAAAAGAAGACCAAATACAAATAATATGGGTGAGTTGTAAGAAATAATGTATACACCATGATGGCTATGGTTTAAGCATGACAAGGAACTTGCCGAACGCATTTGTGATAGTGATGTAAAGAATATTGTCTCAGTAGGCCAACGCAGTTACACATTGCACCAAAGTTGCGGGATGCATAGAGTTTTCTTTGGTTTTGAAATCTCCGTGGACACTAGTCTTTTGAATTTCAAATATTAAAAATGTCAAACATGTGCCAAGGATAAGGTTTACAGTTTGGTGAACAACTTATTAACAACATGTTAGAAACATAATCTAGTTCTCTATAACACTTCACAAAGAATGCACCAGAAGAGGAATCTATCAACTACAACACCACTAGAGATTTTCCAAATTGCAATTAAGGTTGTGTATCTATTGTCAATGACACTTAGCAACTATTGAAAATTAATCATATTGATCTTGACCAGTGCATAGGGATATTTTCAAAATTGCAATGTTGGTCGCCCATCTATTGCTATGGTATTTACTAGGTATTGAAAATCGATCACGAACCAAAAACTTGTTGGATTTGGTATCCTTGACAAATCACTCCATTCCCATTAAAAAATTTTGTATTGTGGTTGTTCAAAAATCCATAAATCGTAGTCTTAAATTAGTAAAACTACATATACACATAGTTTCCTTCACTCTACGAGTTATTAATGCCTACATTCAAAATTACTTTTTAAAGTATTCATAGTCTTAGTAGCTTTACAAATCCATGATTAGGGCACAAGTTTTAATGTTGATACATTGTGCAGAGGTGTGAAGGAGCCTACCCCACACCCCATTTCTTCTTCTGCACTCTACACAATGTATCAAAGTACCGTTCGTCTATTGTTTTGCTGGTGGTGCATGCCAAATTTACCAAAATTCTGGGAACACACCCACAAATCAACCACTCCCCCAGGCTATTTGCTCTGCTACCATGTTATCATTCACTGGAGAGGGAAAAGGTTTTTTTGTGACATTTTAGTACCTATAACGTATCGATAACATTTCAATAACTACGACCTATGCATAACGTATCACATTCCTTAGTGAATACATTTTTATTTATTTCTTGCTTATCTTTATTCACTTTCATCTACATATGTAGAATATATATCATTTTTTTTAACAAATATATATATATTATATATATAATATTATATATAAAAGAGAGAGAGAGAGAGAGAGAGAGAGAGAGAGAGAGAGAGAGAGAGAGAGAGAGAGAGAGATTTTTAACAAATGTCAGAATGCAAACATTAGGATTCACATCCTAATTTTAAATGTGAAAAGTGCACTAAATCAATTCATCAATAGGCATAAATCTCACTTTAAGTGATCTCAGAGAAAGATATTAAAGAGAAATGTTGCCACAAACTTCTCAATGCTTAATAGATACAGAATTAAGATGAATCTACAAGATATTTTTACAGCTATAACAAGTGTGCAATCCTACGTTACATAAGATCCACGCCTCCATATTCTAGCATAATATTAATGTGATATTTTTGTCAACATATACTAAATTTTTGCTTGTAATGTAAATGGCAAGCCACTTTACAATTGGGAATTCGTCATCACACTCTAAATTTTGTTTAATCTTATCAAGTAAATAGTAATCTATTTTATAATTGGGAAATTTTATGTCTTATCTACCAACTTGATTTCAACATATTCTAAAATTTAAGCTATTAAATAAAGTTACAAGTTATTTCACCATAAGTCAGAGTAAATTCAACTAATTAAAGAAGTAGTGATATATTTTACAGTTATTAAACAATATTGTGTTAAACTTATTTTCAAATTGTTTTGCAATTGAGCAATTTTGTATTAAACTTACTTGCAAGCTATTTAGAATTGGGAAATTTTGTGTCAAGCCTATCCGCAAGTTATTTTACAAATGTAAATTTTTTGTTAACCTTATCTGCAGCTATTTTATAATATAGAAAAATCCATGTTAAAGTAATGTCCTACAATTAAGCAATTCTATGTTAGAATGATTTCCCATTGTTATGTAGTAAGCTTGAATTTTATGAAAATTTCCCATTGTTATGTAGTAAGCTTGAATTTTAAGAAAGGAATCACAAAGATACAACTTCCAAAATCAACTTCCAACTAACAATATAGATAATGCATTATCTCCAATTTCTACATTAATGAATTAATACAACTACAAGGGCAACCCAGATTAACATGAAAAAATAAAAAATAACAAAGATGATATTTTTTTTCCTTTCTGAAAATGCATGCCTCCACTCTTATGAGGCATTTGCTTCTCATGTACTTGTTCAGAGTTTGGTCCCTTACTAACCAAAGCTGGAAGTTGCACATTGTCTGACACCATTTTTAGTAGTTCAAACAATTAAGTAGAGTCAAACCAACTAAATATGAGTTGGCTCACAAGTATTCGATTGTACAAAGGTGAATTAAACAAGAATTCAGAAGAATTGATGCCTGCAATTATGATTTCACATGTGGCTATGTATACAACATAAAAACCTTGAACTTTAAATCCCTACTCTCAACTTCCATAACCTTCGATTGATGACAAAGTGAGATGTTAGAGTGAGCGAGGTGTGGAGGAATAAAGCTTCATATGCACTCCACACTATGTATCGCATTTATTGTGTCCGGCCTCCATTCCTACCATGTCTTTGAATGAGAATAGGACAACAAGGGTGACAAAAAGCCAATGTCACATGGGAAAGTAAATTTCATCGAACACTGTGAAATGCAGAGATGTGTTTGTATTGCTAATCTCACTTATTCCCACTCTGCATAATTATTATATATGCTCTCATGCATCCTAAGCTTATCAAATTTTGATAAAGGTTCGATGCATACTTGCTAATGCAACTCTAGGAATCTAATGATAAAGTAGAAGTTGTGTAGAGAAACCCCTTGCACATTGGAGCTCACCAAGGATAAGCATGGGGCCTTTTGCATTGCCAATGTTGGAGGTTCAAGTCTCATTACAACTAATGAACCAATGACAAGTAAATTCAACATTAGTAAAATTCCTTTATGGAGTTGCTTACAACGTTATTTAAAGACTAGCTAAATTGCTCATGTTTAGTTGAAATTTACCAAGCTCTAAATAAATACATTATATCAATGTTTTAAACACATTATACCAAAGTTGTAAACGTGATGCCCCTGCCATTTGCCATTTTTTTCAATAATAACATATTATTGACACATATAGATTGTGAATACCTTTTAATGATTAAAAAAAACACATCACTACAATATTCACGTAATTTGCATTTAATTTTATTGATAGCAGGCCCTCCTGTGGCCCGCTCTATCATTGACCAGCATTTTCCCTTATTATGGTGGTGGCCCTTCCTTTACTTGTTACCCTCTCTTATGCCTTCCAAAGATATGCGTGAAAAGAAAACTACAAACTCAAAAGAAGACCCTTATGAGGACCATTTTCTATTTAAGCATTGTATATAGCACCCCTCCTTTATATATCTTATAAATTTAAACACCTTTTTTCCACATAATGAAACTTGAACGTCATCTCTATATCACTTAAAATAACCAATGTAAACCATCACGGGCCCTCCTTTAGCTTTTTCAGTTTTTTTTTTTTATAAACATAAAATGAATGTGACTCGTAGGGATCCACTCTATCACGTTCTCACACTGTGAAGACTTCGTTCACCATGAGCATTGTGCAGAGCTGAAGCAATTTCATTTTTAGAATTACTTTTACTAGAACTATGCTTATTCCAACACTAAGTCAATTATTCAAGTGTTTCTTCTTCAATTATTCAATGTGCAACAAAAATTCAATTACTTCTTTTATCATTCAACACTTATAAAATTTGTGATAACAATGTGCAATAACCAAACAATAATACAAATGTAGAACAATGGGATAGTCAAAACACCAATGCAAATGTATGATATTGCAATTAACACAAATTTATAATGCAGGGGGAACTCCCCAAAACAAGTTTGCTCCAATTGTTATAATACTTCAACAAAAATAAAACAATTGTATTTTACAAGTTACAAGGCGTGGAAGTTGTCTGGTTACACTAGCAACTTATCCACCTAATCCTTCCTAAGTCATTCTGTTGCCCCTGTACGTTTGGCCTGAGTCGTGTAGCCTTCCCTACACTTCTGCCTAAAATGTGTAGCCTCGCCCACACAATGCGACCAGCCCAAGAAACCTTGAAATTCCTACCCATAAACAAATACTCGTTTAGTTTAGTTGTGCAGGCTTGTTGGGCGAGCCTCACTTAGTTATTCGCTCTACTACTCATCCCTTTCTGCCTTGTGAAAATTTCTTGTCTCTTGTGATATCATAGACTTGACCAAGTGTTTCCTCTACAATTTTCTTCATTTTTGTTGACTTGCCTTGCTTGCTTTTGAACAAACTCCTCTCCTTTTACTTATATGCTCCCTAGCCGAATCATTGAAGTGGACTGACACCCTTCTAAGTTCTTGAGTCAACCCAAAATGTTCACTGAACATCCCTTGCTGACTTGTCGCTGGGTAGGTGGGCGCACCTCCGCAAGAGAACACACCCTGGCTGACCTAGCAATGCGCAAGTGGGCTCCCCTACTGGGTGGCCTCGCCTCTACTTGGGTAGTTCCTTTCCTTCATGTTCATTCTATCCATCCGTCATTTCTTTCTTCAACCAAACGTCATGTCTATCATTGTTGCTTCTTCCACCCATCACACACACTCATCATGTCGCACTACCTACTTGCTATGCCTTGGTGTCGCATTGCACTGCCTTGGCACCCAGGCACCCCTTGGCATTGGCATGCTCATGAGAATGAGTCCACAAGTCAATCACTATAAGTTGGTGATGCATGTTCTTGCCTGAGTTGTGTGGGCATCCTCCGCTCTAACACATCTACACATCTTAACTTGCCCTCCAATGCACACTCATTGCCAAGTTGCCACAAAGTCATCTCATCGCATAGGTGGGCACTTTTCTTTTGTGTGGGCACACTCATCATGCATTCTCACCTAACTCAGTCCAACTTTGGTTTTTTGACTCTCTAAGTGTCTACAAATAGTCATGGGCGCCCATTGGCCATATTGCTAACTTGAGGCCCTAACATCCTCCCCCACTCTAAAATGGCTGTTGTCCTCGACAACACCACCCCTTCAAACTCCTCTTTCTAGGTTTATCATCCTCATCATGATAACTAGATAGCTCTATCTATAACCTACTCCATGCCTATATCCTGTTGTAACTCTGCAAGAATATCATGTGTTGAATCCCCTCGTGTTGGTGATTAGTTGAGTAGCTAATCTAACCATAACGTCTCCACATGAACGCATGCATCTAGCATCATCACAATTGTCATCGCATCTTGTTGTCATATGATTCTCCTATCTGTCATGCCTCCATGGTCTAATCATTACTTCAAGGGGCCTCATTGCCCTGAGCAGATGACAATGAGTCCATCCTCCATTCTAAGTTCAGAAAGATGGTGAGGATGGGAAGGTTGATGACCTTCCATATCCATCTTCATCTTGCTCCAACATCTCAATCCAAGAATCAATGTCCTCTTCTTCTAATCTCTGCATATATGCTTCATGGTCCTATTTTGGTTGGTTCTCTGATTTTGCATCCTTACATTCGTCCATTGCCTCTAACCTACCTATCAAGTCCATAACACTATCAAAAAATGCTCTTATGACTTTTAACTGTTTCATGAGTTTTGCCTCCATTCAATTTAACCTCTTACAAAATTCTTTGTTTTTCTTACCTTCCTCCACACTCATCGTTGTGATATTATACTCAAACTTTGTGGTTCTCATGGTTGGAACTCTCAATCGTACGTCCTCCCTGCCAGCATATATGTACAACTTCTTCAAATGTTGCACCATCATTGCTTCAAATTGATTCATGAATTTTTTCCCCAAAATTTCTTCATAATCATCCATACATATGATCATGAAGTCATCTTTTCTTACTCATTCACCAATCTTCAATTCTACATCCTCTACTACTCCAATCACTTGGTATAGTGGAGAGTTTGCTGCTTTGAGATGAGCTTGATTTGGAATGAATTTCAACCCAAGTTTCCTCGCTACCTCTTCTCTCATGAAGTTCTGGGTGGCACTGTTGTCCATCATGGTGAGCAATGTTCCCTGCCCAACCTTCATCTCAACATACTCCAATCTATTCCTCTCAAGATCAGTTTTGGGACAACCTTCGTTGTTGCTGCAACACCCAAAATGCACATCATCCCAACTATTGGTTCCTCTTTCTTCCTTCCATCTGAGTGCATAATAGATACGACCCATGACATTGAAGGACAATTCTTCACCTTATGTTCACCTTCGCACAACCATGACTTCAAATGTTTCTTTGCCTTTGGTTTACCACCTATCTTTGCCTCATCATCCATTAAAGAATTATTTATTGGTCTATCAGGTTTTTTCTTCTTCTCTTCTACCCTCTCTTCATGATGGTCTACCAACCTATCAACTACATCAAATTCCTCCTCAAGTGTTTTAGTTTTCTACCGCTTCACCTCATTGCATGCCCAATGTTTCAATCCAATGATGAAGTTGAAAACCTTTTCTTTCTCTGTCATATCATGTAACTTCAATATCACACTCACAAATTTCTTTTGATAAACTTGCAGACTTCTAGTTTTATTAATGTACTTGATCTTTATACATGTGTCCCATGTCTCATCTTCTGTTTTGAAATGAACGAACAACGCTTCCTTCATTTCTTCCCAAGTCAAGATGTCCTCAACATCGCCATGGGCAATATGATCCACACTTCGCCTCCACCACATCTTGGCATCCTTCGTAAGGAATTAAGTAGTAACATTCACCTTGGCCTCTTCTGATGCAAGCTCAAACTGTTCAAGGTACTACTCCATATTCCACAAAAATTTTCCAAGTGTTTTTGCACTTCTTAGTCCATCGTACAATTTGGTTCTTTAATCTTGATGTCAGAAGATATGTCAATCAAACCTTGCCCAACCACTTTCTTCAAAATTGAAATCTCATTTAGATCTTTGGAAAGACCCTTTTGCAGTTTTGTACTCTCTTCCATGCCTTGGTCCCTCGCAGCTTCAACTCCTTTAACTACATTCATGGTTTGATCATATCTCCATTAAATATATTCATATCGCACCTTGAGTTTTGCATGACTTTCTCCCCACTCAAAAAAATCTCTCTAAGTTCGAAATTCTCTTCCTTAAATTCTTCCATATATGCCTTAATTTCTTCCTTTCAATCCAACACTTTTTCCATGAAAATTGCCTCGATGTCCATGTTGGATTCACCCATTACCTACAGTTCCTCACCAACGTTGGTCATCAGTTTTCTTTGAGAACATATTACGACCATAAACTATCCTTCATTCATATTGGCCTAGAATTCACTACCTTGCCCCTACCAAACTTCACCTATGTCACAATGCCACCAATCACTAAGCTTCTTTCAATAGTTGTTCCCAATCCATTCAACTCGACTCTGACCCTGACGTGCCTTTACCACTACAAAAATTGAATACTTCTCTCCCACTTCATTTGAAATAGGCTCTGATACCAATTTTCATGGCCCCATATTGTGGTGACTTCATACACTGTGGGAGTTGTGTTGCACTGACACATTTTCACTTTTAGAATTACTTTTACCTAGACTACACCTATTCCAACACTTAGTCAATTTTATGTTCAAGTGTTCCTTCTTCAATTATTCAATGTGCAGCATAAATTCAATTACTTCTTTGATCATTCAACACTTATAAAATGTGTGAAAACCAAACAGTAATACAAATGTTGAACAATGTGATAGTCAAAACACCAACACAAATGTACAATATTGCAATTAACACAAATTTATGATGGTGGGGGGGGGGGGGACTCCCCAGAACAAGTTCGTCCCAACTATTATAATACTCCAACAAATATAATACAAGTGTATTTTACAAGTTACAAGGCATGGGAGTTTTCCTGGTTGCACCAACAAGTAGTCCACCCAATACTCCCCAAGTTGTACAGCTTGCCTAGCAAGTTTGGCCTAAGTCGTGCAACCCTACCCACACTTCTACCTAAAATGTGCAACTTCGCCCACACAGTGTGAGAAACCCAAGAAACCCCAAAATTCCTGCCTAGAAGCAAAAACTCATTCAACTCAGTTGTGTAGGGTCACTGGGTGAGCCTCCCTCTTCCCATCACTCTACTACTTGTCCCTTTCTTCCTTATGTGAATTTTTTGTCTCAAATGATATCAAAAACTTTCCCCAAGTGTTGCCTCTATAATTTTCTTCCTTTTGGTTGACTTTCCTTGCATTCTTTTGAACGAAATCCTCTCCTTTAATTTATATGCTCCTTAGTCAAATCATTAAAGTGGACCAACACCCCTCTAATTTCTTGAGCCAACCCAACATGTTCGTTGAACGCCCCTAGCTAACCTACCACTGGCTAGGTGTCCACTCCTAAATGGGAAGACACACCCCTGAGCTGACCTAATGATGGAAAGTGGCTACCACTACTAAGTAGGAATTCCTCTACCTGAGAAATTCCTTTTCCTTCATGTTCACGTTATCCATCTCTCATCACTCACTTGAACCCCATGTCATGTCTCTCATCGCTGCTTATTCCACCCATCACACATGCTCGTCGCATCGCGCTACCTGCTTGTTATGCCTTGGGATCGCATCACACCACCTTGGTATTCGGGTGCCCCTTCATGTGGGTGCACCCGTGGGCACGATTCCATGAGTTGGTTGCTATAATTTTTCGATACACATTCCTTTTCTGAGTTGTGTGGGCACCCTCTACTTTAACACATCCGCACCTCTCAAATCTCCATCCAATGCAGTCTCATCACCAAGTCACCGCCAATTCATCTCATCACATACGTGGGCGCCCTACCTTCGTGTGGGCATACCCATCATGTGCTCTCACCTAACTCAATCTAACTTCATTTTTTTGACTCTCTAAGTGTCTATGGATAGTCATGGATACCCATTGGTCATAGTGATAAATCAAGGCCCTAGCACACTTGAAACATGTTGCAAAAGTTTGTTTCTTGCATCAATCTAGTCAAAGAGTCAAATTCAATCGCCCTCTGTCTAGTGATACTAGGGCTTGACCTTCAACCAATCTAGGTCAGACAGTCTGCTCGTTCTAAAAGTTTTATTGAGCCTACCGAAAATTGACGACTCTGGTTTCTTTCGTGAGTTGGATCTAAAGAAACAATTGGGGGCTTCTCCACTTAGGATTCTCCCTATGCAAGTTACTTCTCCTCAAATGAAGTAAATGACTGGTGTTGTTAGGTGTGTTTTAAATTGCCTCGTTGGGGAGGTCACATGATGGGACGTGTCAGAAAGATATTTGTTTATAAAGTCATCTACCCACAGAGTCTGACCTTCGTGACTATTGGCTAACGAAAGTCACGACTAATTATTCTGGCGATTTCAGTAAGGTGGACCTTCTGCAATAGCATAACTTTGATGCCCTCAAGCTTAACAATTCTTGTCTCAAATGGAGGGTCACTTCACAATTTGTAGTCAAACTCATAGAGCACACACATAGTGCAACATGATCTTGATAATTTGGGTTCTATTCCCCTCAATAGAGTCAATGTGCCAACCCAAATTCTTAGTTGGTTAGCACTCCTCCCATAGAGTGAACAAAATTGACTTAAGCTTGATCCCTCTTTGTTCCTTATACCTTGTGTAGTAGTCGATCCTAGTTCAGGGATTCTCTTATTTAAATCTCCAAATTGATAAAATTTAAAACTACACAGAGCATGAAGAAAACCATATAATTCATTCCTTAATAAAATATACATACAATGAGTTTGGCAGGCCTCCTAACTAAATCCTTCTCAAAGTTCCCTAGGGAGATACCTATTCTATCTTACATACATCTCATATACAATGTTATTGACCTAAAAATATCTCAACAAAAATGTAAGAAAAAGGGACATATGTCGAGTATTCCAAAGCTAACCAAAACATAACCTTGACACCTAGTACAATTTACAAAGTCCCCATCAGCAGAAGAAAAAAAACTAACTCATCTAAATATCCTAACATTTCAACTTTCTAGAATCAAATCACGCCCCTAATTAAAATGAGTGAAAACAAGATGTTTGTACAAAACTACAAATGACCTCTTTGGGACTCTAACAAAATAATATACCTTGGGTTGATGCTCCTACATCATTTACTCATTTGATTGTGATCTATGGTATGGAATTCGACATGACTGCATCTGATTATTAATTTAAAATTATTTCTAATTGAATAGAATATGTCATATTGTTCATCAATCGTGTAAACATTGCATTTAAATACACACATCACTACAAATATCTCTGACAAGCTTTATGTATGTCCATAGTTTTATGCATCTCCTTCAATGTCAATGTTGGGAGAGGGTCCCCTAGGGTCTATTTTGGGGAAAAATCTCAAGTTTTGGGACAAAAATCCCAAGTTTTGCTGTAAAGAATGTAAAGTCTCTGCGAGATGTGATCACAGAGCTTGTAGATAGTAAAGTGTCATAAATGGTTTTACCCTTCCATTATGTAAGTTGTGTCGGCTTTAGCAGATTTACCCATGGTCCACAAACCATGGGATTGTATAAAAAGGAGAGTCTTAGAGAGTCTAAGGCATAATAGTAGATATAAATGAAGATGTAATGGGTCATTAGAAGTAAGAGTGAAGAAGTCTTAGAGTAGAAGAGAGGCTCTACAACTATGTGCACAGAGACCTAGAGTAGAGTCTGTAGCTGAGTGTATGGACCCCTATAGCCATGTGTGCATGGAAGTCTTGAGCCTGTAAGAAGAATTGAAGCATGAATAAAGAGATTATTCCAGCAATTCCTGTGTTTTGTCTATTTATTTATGTTATGAATGGAAATGCTCTTATGTTATGATGAATGATGGGTTTATGAATTAGTATTGTATTGATGAGCGATTTTACATGATTTATATTGTCATATAAACGCACATAGTAATAAATGTTTATGCGAAGCATATCATGTTACATGTTACGTTATCAAACACTTAAGTCGATCTCAGTAAACACAGAATTAAGGGTAATTACAAAGGCACGTAAGTGGAGGATTATTTAGGGTACACAAAAGATAGTCGTAGACCTTCTCAAAGGTCTATAGGTTGGTGAAAGGAAGTTATATTGATAAGCCTTAAGGGCTTATCGATCTGCGCAAAGTCATGTTTAGGGCATAAAATGACATCACGCTCATCTCTAGGTGCAGAAACTTGGTTCCAACATCCCCCCATACTACTTCAGGTTAGACTTTAGCTCGCGCTCCGTAGGTTGATGCCAAAAGGGCCAATAGTGTAGGGATTTGTTTGGCAAACTTAACTCTTAACCTAGGTCAGGACCCAATAAGCCAACAAATGATTTCATTTTCGGGACCGACATCTACATAAAGAGATGTGTGATGTCACATCACTAGAATCCAACAAAGAAAGAAATTGAGTGGTTGGATAGAAATATCCACGAATTCGCGATGCAAGAAAACAAGAATCTGTGATTGACAATAGAACAGTGGTTGGATAGGTATCTGTACACAGAGATACACAAAATTTTGTTTTCTTCCTTTCCAATCGAGCTATATGAGAGGATCGCTAAATTATCAGATGTCTAGGGAAGTTGGAGCCTCGATGGTCCAATACTGTAGACCCCAGAGCTAGTGTGAAGATTGGAAGCCTCTGAAGATAATATCGTGTGCATTGTCGATCACTAGCTTGATCATGTCATTGGAGGGTTTGTGACAGAATTCCTGGTCAATATCTCGGTCAGCTACAGCGAAGTAGAGTGACACTTCTTCAAGGGACCGCGATGTAATTATTTAAGATCTTTGAATACTTGGATTAAATTGCTCTTGTGTGAAAAGCGGGTTATGCAATTACCTTGATGTTTGGATCTACGTGAAGTGGAAATCTAGTCAAGGATAGAGGGAGAACAAGCCCTAAATATAGCCCGCTAATTGAGCCTCCTTTAAGTGATGATGAAGGAGCAGCACAAGCTTCACCATATAGCATTTTCCATTTAATAAGGCAAGGGTTCTCGTGAATACCCCATCTGCCCACACCACCTCCATCTTCACCTCCATAGCATACACCTTCGCCCACACTGCCACCACCTCCACCACCATTCAATATGGCGAATGCAATGAGGTTGCCCATTTTCAAGGGATTGGGAAATGAGGACCTAGACCAATTTTGGTTCGTTACAAAGGCCATGTGGATAGCCCAGAATATTACAGATGATCAGATGAATAAATCAATGTTGGTTACTACTTTATAGGATCATGTGCTAACGTGGTACATTAAGTACTGTACTGATAACTCGATGATTGTGTTAGCATACATTCAGATTGCATTGAATAAGGAATTCAGTAGGCCCAAGTCTAAAGCATAATCAATCATTAGATTCAAGTAAATCATGATGAAAACTGGCAAAACACCTTGGGAGCTGGATAAAGGATTGCAATGCAAGATCTGTGAATCTAACTTGAATCTTAAGATGAACAACACCGCAAATGGTTTGTGGCTTTGCTTTTGCCTCACCTAAGGGTTGCTTTATCATAGCAAAATATTGGGACCTAGGCAGAAGCCTTGTAGATTGCAATGAGATTGCATGAGACACTGATTCAAGATGCTACATTGGGAGTTCTGCAAATCCACGTGGAGTTGCAAAATATTTGCCTAGAATTCCAAAGTCTGAACAAGGATAGAGTGGCACAGCCTAAGGTGCATGAAGAAGTTTGGTGTCTAAAATATAAGAGTTAGGGGCATGATAAAGATCATTTCCCTATTTTCGCGAATTATGTTGCAGGAGGAGGGTTGATGCCTCTAAGGCTGGAAGCTCAGTCTGGGCTAAGTATTGGGCCCGCACTGTGGTGCGATACCTTTTAGGTATCTAGAAAACACGTGACAGATAATTGTCACTTGCTGCAGAAATTTGTGGAAACACAGTAACAACTCTTCTGCAACTTCTGTAAATTGGTGGGTCACGATGAGTGCAACTACTGTAGCTATGAGTTAATGATGGAGAGAACGCCCATGTATCAGATGCAAACAGGAACTCGGCCTCCAAATCAAGGTGCTAGGGGAGTGTGAAGAGGATAATAAGGGCGCAGATGAGGCTGAGGTGGAGGATGACCTGTGAGAGGTCAAGGACAACTAATTTGCTACAATTTTGGAGTGCTAGGACACTACGCATGAGAGTGTACAAACCGGACATGCCTAGCGTGCTAATATTGTACTCAATTTGACCATGAGATAGAAGACTACCCTGTAATAATAGCTAAGATGAGGGAAAGGGGACACAGCCTCAGCAGCCTACCCAAAACCTGCAAATGATGAGGGTTGAACTCCATGAAGAGGATCCTAATGTGAATATTGTGTTGTGTAGTGGAATGAAAACTAGAGAGGATAAAGGAAAGAAGCCTGAAGAAAGCAAGTGGGTCCAAAAAGATCTAAAAAAAGAGGTTGGGTTTGATTTAGAGTGCGTGAAAGAAACCTTCATGGAAGCAAAGAAAAGCTTCACTGAGGCTTCTACCTCAAGAAGTTAGGATAAGCAGTCTAAAGAAATGGACCCATCCATGCTTACTACCTTTTTGGAGAATTCTATGAAGCTACTACATGATAGAAAGGTCATGAAAGGATTATAGAAGTTGATAAATAAATGTGCCAGTAAAGAAAATTCTCCTGAGCGACCGTGCATGGTCAGGAAAATTGGTAAGCATAAGGCAAGAACAGGGTGTGAGATAAGGCTCACCATGCAAATAGGAGAATATGAAATGGACCAATTTATTATGGATATTGGGTCAGATGCTAATGTTTCTCCTAAACAAACATGGGAGATAATGGGGAAACTTGTACTACAATGGTCTCTGATTTAGTTGAGGATGGTGGATCAGCAAAACATTATCCCCATGGGAAGACTACAGGGAATGATAGTAGATATTGAAGGTGTGAGCGCATTGGCTAATTTCAAAGTGATAGAGATTGTCGATGACAACAATCCATACCCATGCTTCTTGGGACCGACTAGGCTATTGACATGAATGGGGTGATCAATTTGAAGAAGCGAGTGATGCCATTTGAGAGGAAGTTGCTCCGTGAAGTAGTACCTTTGGAACCTACAGAAGGATCACGCTATACTGAATAGCTCTGAAATTATGAAAGTGATGATGATGTGGACCAGATCTACAGAATAACAACGAGAGACCAAGATTAGGTGAATCCAACAACAGATGGACACATTACATGGGACCGCAAAAGCTCCTGTACGTCAGATTCCGAAGAGGAGTTGGAACACTGGCATAATAGGTTGCATGAAGTATCTACGTTGCGTTGTAAAATGATGACTAAATAGTTGCATTTTTTATCATCAAAGGTATGGAGTTTGTCTTATTATGATGGTCTAACTGATGTAGATAAATTTTTGGATGCATTTGAAAGGGAAGTGCCTAAGAAGCATCACTTCCAAGCACTGGATTTGGCATTGCACGCTACACTCGTAATATGGTGGGGTACACATAAATATAGTTTCAATGGATGGCGTGAATATCGAAGAATGATGAGGTTGTGGTTTGGTTGCCCAAAAGTACGATTGACAGAGAAATACGATGGGAGGAGTGATCTATGTGATCACCTAGAAAAATGGAATGATCCGTATGGAGTAGAGCCACAACTAGAATGGGTTCATTTGTTTTGTCACACTTGGATGTGATACCAATGAATTGGTACCTGGAAATAGAGCTTTGTGACATGGATAAATGGGATATTTTGAGACAGGGATTTTTTATTACATTTAGCTTTGAGGATGGACTCGAGTACATTGATGAAGTGTTGCAGGAGATCAAGGCAACAATCTTCAGAATCTCGCAGGATCTGTTGGATTTGATTCAACCAGATTGGACCACCCAACTGTGCCATGCGCCGGAGTGCTACAATGTGACTAATAAAGAGGAATATGGGGATCCAAGGAAAATTAATATCCTAGAGGAAGAATGTCACTATGAAGTTAACGGGCTACATATAGAGAATCTAGATATCACTGCACCACTAAAAACTAGATAGGTAAACATCGGCATAGAGGTGGAGCCGAAGTTTGCGAAGATAGGAGATTACTAGGATGATGCTATAGTGGATAAGGTTGTTGAGTTTCTCCATGAATATAAGGATTTTTTATCCGAATCGGATCCATAGAAAGACTGTCAGGAACCATGACTGAATCAAGCCAAAACAGCATCAAAAAACACCTAGAACCAGTGACCATGGCAACCGACGTGGAACGATGAGGACCCTAGTCAAAGCACGCTGACCGAAGCCCATGGAGACCGTATAGGCGGCTAAAGTAGCCCCTGGGAGGCCCGAATCGAGAAAAGGAGGTGATTTTCGATGTGCGATTCACGTATCACTGGGCGAACGGGGCCAAAATGGGAAAGCCTGAGCACCCAGTCACGTGGGGGAACCAGCGGACCACGAGCACAAAAAGGAAAAGCGCTAAAGTAAAAAGGCAAGACCCGCGCCCTGGAAACCAACGGTTTTGATCGGGGCGCCCTTGAACAGTAAGAGGTTTTAGCCAAGAGCAGAGCGATCCCATACACCGATCGATGCGTGATGGCGGAAGAGAGAGCAAACCATCGTTGATCATGCGCTATCGGTCGAGCAAGTCAACTGTGCTTGACGTGTGTATGACGTCGGATCTTGAGGAGCCTAGATCGGACGGCTGAGATTGTGCCTGATAGAAAGAAGCGGAATCGATATGGAATTAAGCCATGTTCTAAAGGGATTTGGAATCCGTTTGACCACCACGGTGGAGAAAGAATGTATCCACGACATAACCAAAGAAATGAATCGACGAGCAGGCTGGCGATGTTCTGATGGGGACACGTGGCCACTTCCCAAGTGTTCATGCTGACGCTGAACAGGGAACTCCAAGTGCAGCTACAGAAGGAGAATCGACGTAGGTGGGAGAGGAACCAAACAAGCATAGGGATCGAATGGCTAAAGCCATGAATAGAGACAACTGAACAGAGAGGAGGAACTGAGAAGAGTCTGAGCGACCAAGAGAGATAGTGAATAGTGCACCCTGAGAGGAGGTCTGAACATAGAGAATAGTAAAGAAAAGCAGAGGAGACAGAGGGTTGAGCTGACCACAGGCAGCGTTGAGCACCAGAGAGCTTGAAGATTCAAGCCTTCCCATAGAGGAATCTGTCTGTACTGAGCATCACATTTGGCTCTTTCCACTGTAGACCAAGGGTCACAGAGCTAGTAGGAAAAAAAAGAGTCTGTGAACTCTAAGTGGCTCGGGAAATCCAAGAACCACCCTACCTAGCGAAATCTTCTTCAGGAGAACTCATATTGAGTCCTTTCAATGTAATTTCTCCACTGTAAGACACAATAAAACAAGGCCACCACTGAAGCTAGACCAGAGATGTAGCCCTAGGGAATAGGGTGAACTCCTTATTAAAATTGATTGTGTCTTTTTGTTGCTTATTATATCTCTCTGTTGTCTTTTCCACTTATTTTTTGTGTATTGGCAATCTGATCGATCCGTTGTTTCAATAACACAGAACACACACACACACTAGCACATGAGTCTGTAATACCTTTGGTTTAATAAATCTTTAACTGATGGCACTCATAGGGTGATTATCAAATCAATTTGTTCCCCATAAAGTTCTCAAAATTAAAATGCATCACAGGTGATTTGGGAGTGATGAAAATAACGTTGAAACCAGACATGAATCCTGTTAAGTAGAGGCCATATCGCCTTAATCCTAAGTACAAGGAAAAGGTCTGCTTGGAGTTGGAAAAGATGTTGGTAGTGAGTATTATTGAACCAGTGGAGGATTCCGATTGGGTAAGTCAAATGGTAGTTTAGGAAAAGAAGAAAAATGATGAAATAAGGATTGGCATAGATCTCAGGAAGCTGAATGATGCTTGCGTTCACGATCCTTTCCCAAAATCGTTCACAGATGAGGTATTGGATAACGTTGGAGGACAGGATGCATATTCATTCACTGATGGGTTCTCTCGGTACCATTAGATAAAGATCACGCTAGAAGACAGGAGTAAGACTACCTTCACGACTGAGTGGCAATGCTTTCAGTATATGGTAATGCTTTTTGGACTTAAGAATGCACCAACAATCTTCTCACACATAGTCATTGAGGCATTCAAAGAGTTCATTCACAAGTTTTTGGAGGTATATTTTGATGATTGGATAGTTTTTTGGACTAGTAAAGCACCATTGAACTAGTTTGCACTTGATGTTGGATACATGCCAGAGGTATCAGATTGTGCTAAATTTGAAGAAGTGTTTATTTTTTGTCCCCTTTAGGATCTTGTTGGGTCATGTAGTGTGCAAACAGTGATTAATGGTGGACCCTACTAAAATCGTGGTCATAATTAACTTGGAGGTGCCAAGGAGTGTTAAACAACTGTGCAAAACTCTGGGTCATACTAGATACTATCGAAAGTTCATCAAGAGCTAAGGAAAATCTATTGAATAAGGACATTGCATTCTGTTGCAATGAGGAATGGCACCAGAGTTTGGATGTATTGAAGCAGAAAATGGTCACCGTGCTGATCCTAGTATTCCCGGATTGGAAGAAGGAATTTCATGTCCATGTGGATGCCTCGTGTATCACGTTGGGAGAAGTGTTGACGTAGGCCATCGAAGGAGAGTGAGATCACCCAATAGAATTTGTGAGCAGGAGTTTGTCTAAGGCTAAAAAGAATTATTCAACAACAAAATGTGAAGGGTTGGCTATGGTGTACGCAATCCAGAATTTCCGACATTACCTGCTAGGCGGAAACTTTAAGATGTATATAAACCATTATGCATTAAAATACCTTGTCAACAAGCCTGTGTTAGTA
>APFE031057522.1:42357-56876 GCA_000404065.3 Pinus taeda | reverse complement strand
ATATATATTTCGAGTCTGCCTTCCCCAATATCTTATGGCAATCAGTAAATCTCGGGGTTTATGCAGTTAGCGAAGGGGTGATGGTCGAACATGGCAATAATAATAGGCTCCAATATATACTTTTTGAAATCTAGTTGTACGACCAGGCTGTGGGTTTTCACATATAATCCTGTGTATTTGATAAAACATTGTGCCCGAGGTTTTTCAAAGGGAAATATTATGTTGTAGATCCGAAGGGATTATTAAATGCAGCTCATATGCACTTCGGGTCTGCCTCCCCAATCCTCCACCATTGATCTACCCCTCATGGATCCAACAGTCCACGTAGGTTTCAGGTCAACCAGTTGCTCAAGGAATACCTGCTTGAAAAGTGGTATCCTCTTTCCTCCTAGCTGCTACGTGTCGTTTAAAGAATGGAATTGGGGGCCTTCCTCACAATACTGGTTACCACTTAGACCCCTTCTGAAATACCATCCCATTCTGTGTTATAGGACGATTTTCAATGTAGACAAAGTTTACGCTTGCGAGACTTAATCAACGCGTGAATTAGAAAAAGGGGCCTATTCCTTCATATTTGTTCCTTATGATGTAATAAACATTCAATCAAGGAAAGACTTATGTTTTTAAAGCATTTTTGTCATATTTTCATAAGCATGGCTGGTGTCTATTATCTTTGTAGGCAATGAGTAAAGGATGCATAAGTGGATCTGGAGAACTCATATATGCGGGTGTGTTCCTGTTGAAAGAGCTGACCTTTGGCATTGTCAGTTGGTTTCCAAGTATTGCCTGTGTATTCTGAAAGTGAAACTACCCTAGATCTCATAATGAAGAGATGACACATAGTCATCATCCTCTAATCAACATCTATTCATTTCACTAGAAAATGAAGCACTCCAGTGACAGGAAACGTCTTCTACATGTCAGCAGCGACACCGATGGTTCTACATCTATTTATTCATATTGATATATTGAAAAGAACAGGGGAAGATGAAGGGTCAGGTCCTGAGGCATAAATATTACTTCTAGATAGGAGAGAAAGGCTTTTTGTTTGGAGAAAACAACTTTGATTTATTATGAATAAAGGAGAGTGTTTAGTTCAATGAGGAGCCTTTCGTTTCAATTTTAAGATCCTCTTCTTTTATGTGTTTTGAGATGGGATGTTGTTGTTGGCATAAATACAAATGTGTTTTGTTTTTGTGCATATTGATAACAATACAACTTATAATTAGCCTTGGTTGTTTGAATGTAATTCTTCATCATAGTTAATTCATAAGCAGTCCTTGATTTGAAACTATGTTAGACAGCAGTTGCAAGATTTACTTCCATAAAAGGGAATGTGTATTCCTGTATGAATGATTGGATTACAATTAAGAATTGATGCAGCCTTTTTCTTACGTGAACAAGTAATTGATTCATTTAGACTTGGAATTCATGTATGATGTTTAACCTCTCTTTTGCCATGCTCCTGCAGAATAGATTAGGATAGTTAGGACATAGACTAGAGTAGTTAGAAGAAGTATAGATAGGATTCAATACATAGAGGTTAGCTATTTTACTTCGTTGATTTAATTGAATTCTTCTTTCCAGAAGCAATCTTTCAATGCATTTAAAATCTTACAGGGTCCTTTAAAACCTGTTGGAACTAGCCACTCCAAATGAAATTAGATCTAATTAGGGTCTATGATCAAATTAATTCCCCTTGTTGGTATATCGAAAACAATCCATGTCAACAAATTGGTGCTAGAAGGAGGGCTTGAACCATTGTCCACCTTTTTTTATGATTTCATCTATAAATGTCAGGCATGGATTCAAAAATATTAATGAATGGATCGTGAAGGTCAAAAAGACCCTTCCTCTCATTCGAAAAAGCCTCATTTCGAAGAAGAGACACTATGGGAGTATCTTGTCACTCAGGACCAACCATTCAGAATACTAACTCAGGCTTACATTCGTTCCCTCTCTCAGCTCCCCATCTTTCACTCTTTACCTTTGACAACTAAAAGAGAGCCAAGGATCTGTTCCATAAATGAAGAGACATCTACAACCTCATCTCTTGAAGATATTATGCTTGAATCCTTGCAAAGTATTGACACTCCCTGGGAAGAAATTCCTAAAGATCCACTCTCTGAAGGTAATCCCTAGCCCGATTTGGGAAGTCTTAGTAAAGAAAGCCTTGAAGAAACCTTCAACCAGAACATCCCTATCCTCGATATGGCTAATATCCCTCAACTGGGTGGGAACCAACTCCCACCTCCTCCCAGAGAACTTCCTCCTTGGCTTGCTCAGGACACTATAGTAGTACCTAGGCAATAGCATCCCTTACCCAAGAATGTAGAAAGAATACTGCCTAAATTCAACCTTGTGTGGAGAGACACTGCTGAAAACCATATTCATTCTTTCTTCCTGGCCTTGTGTATGCTGGGGATAGTTGATGAAGATATAGTTTGTTGCCTATTCCCTTTTACCCTGATTGGTGTAGCTTCCACATGGTACTTTAGATTGAGAATAGGATCAATCATTTCATGGGCTACATTCAACAGGCATTTTTAGAAAAGTATGGTGATGACAAAAACCCTACAACCTTATTTCTAGAACTATCCCGTTTGAAAATGGAAACGAGAGAAAAGGTCAAAGATTTTAACATCCAGTTCAACACCCTATTTAATAGTATTCCAAATAATGCTAGACCTACTAAGGAGGTGCTCATGGAATTCTACATCACTACTCTCCCTCTCCCTACTGTGATGTGGTTCAAAGGAGTAATGCACAAACCTTATAGGGTGCTATCGATGAAGTAGTAAAAGTCGACAATGAAATGCTCAGTCTCACAGCATCCCATCATACAATCGGAGAAAAGAAAGCCTCTCAAGCATCCAAGAAGAATAATGGGAGTGATAACAAAATGGCTAAAACCAAAGAAAATCTTACCACAGATGTGGAAGGTTTGCATCGGATCATTAAGAAACTGAAAAACTCAGTCATAGATATGAAAAAGAATCCTGGAGAGAGTACAAGCGAGAGTGGAGGAGAGTATAACAATAGAAAACCTTTCAAACCTTTCTATCCTAATAAGACTGAAAGTGGTCATGGTCCACTTGCACTGTTTTCTCCACCCAATGAAGGGAATTTAGATATAGAAGAGATGGCTCTTATCAGATCACTCCTTAACCAAGAATAACCTATAGTGGAGCTAGAGCCAGAACAAGAAGATGAGGAAGAATACCAAGTAGAAGAGCCCTTGGAAAAAGAATCTCAAATCAATGTACTATGGGATTTCTATACAAATGAGAATGATGATGACCAATGAGACAGTATGACAGAAATCCACACTAATGAAATCCATACACAAAGAAAGGGCGACTTGCGGGTGTGATGAAGCCTGTAGGCCAAACAAAGAAAGACATTTTCCCTATGAAGGCATCTGCTCCCAAGGTTCCTGTTGAGAAGGGTAGACCTAGCGGTCAGTCCAAGAATACCCCAGTTGCAAACCATCTAGAGAAAGAAAATGCATCTCCAAATGCAATGAAGGCGACTCATAGTCGTAAAGTCCCACCTAAGAATGGCAAAACTGATATATTTACTCTACCCTATCTTATTTATAACAATGATTACAATATTGTGGATGATCTTAAGAAATCTAGGGCTAATATCACCTACTTTGATTTGCTGAAATTAACGCAATAAAGAGATTTTCTCTTGAAAGCTATAAATGAGTGGAACTGCAAAGTTCCCACCATCCCGAGAAACCAAACCTAGAAGTCGATCTCCAGACCTATTAGTACTCCCAGCACAACCCAGAAGCCAGCAGCCATGGAAGCCACCCTATCAAAAATGAATCAAAACTCCCAAGATGTCAGTGCAGCCATGATAGGAAGGAAATCAAAATATATGAGTCCCACTTTCCTAATCAAATTTCAGATCTTCAACATAAACGCAAACAATTGCTTGGTAGACTCAGGTGTCTTGTCCACTATAATGCCTTATGTTGTTGCTAAAAGATTGCATGCGATACCTCAGAAAACGGGAACTCGAATCATGCAATTAGACAGGAAAAATGTGAAAGTAATTGGGAAATTGAAAGATGTATTGATTTGGATGACTACTAAACCACAATACACACAAGTCATTCATATAGTTGTAGTCGACATACTCGAGGCTTATGGAATGCTACTTAGTAGGGACTGGTCAACAAAACTGCATGGATACTTCTTAACTAATTGGTCCCATCTCTTGCTAACTCAGAAGGGGAAGGGTGATATGTTGAGAGTTGATCGTGAGAGATAAATCAAGTATGTGGTGACAGAGGTAAATGGTCCCAATGAACCTGTAATGCTTACCAACTCTATCCTTGGGAATTATAGTTTTAATGTTTGTGCCACAGAAACCTATTTTGGAGAATTTCATGTAGAAACAAGTGAAGGAACTGCAATAAACACATAGTTGGAAGCTCTCCCCTGCAATCCAACTGATGAACCACCTTGTAACGTAATAGACGATAGAACTAATTTCATAGGAAGCAACTCAATTGATGTAACACTACAATCTATATTCTAGACACTCTGTTTTGATGTCTCTAACTACCTTGAAGGCACAGGTGCTATGAGGGTTCTCGTTGATCCACAAGGGAACCAACATCTGATGGCCAGCCAGTTGGAATTCACGTGCACCAACAACACTGCAGAATATAAAAGCTTGTTGCACGGCCTAAAGAAAGCCATTGATATGAAGGTAAAGGATCTTAAATTTTTTGGTGACTCGCAAATAATTGTGGACGAGGTAAGGAAGAAGATACACTATAATTCACCACCCCTAGTAAAATACCAACACAAGGTATGGAACTTAATTGACATTTTTGATTCTTTTGATATCACATACATACCTCGAGGGTAGAACCAAGACGTTTATCTGATGGCTGGTATAGCTGCAAAACTTCTGCCTGATTTTAGATTAAAGAAGAATAAATATTGTGTTGAATTGTTTTTCATACTATCTGTGCCTGATAACGTCTCAAACTGGTAGGTGTTAGAAGATGATGAGAAAATCCTAGAGTTATTCCACTGTGAGAAGACACTCAAGAATGCAATCATCGATTAAAAAGATCATGACAAGCTTATGAACGTGAAGGAATATGAGGAAAAGGATCAGTTCAATAGAATTCCCAAGTCAATTGTCAACATGGAGCACTTGTATGACCTGTATGATAAATTCAAAAAGCCAAAGAATTGTAAAATGCATAGCTCATCCATGAAGTATGAATCGGTCAACCTTGGAACCCAAGAAGACCCAAAAACTGTTAATTTGGGCTTAGGGTGCTCTCCACAAGAAAAGGCTGCATTTGTCAAGCTATTTAAAGAATACAAGGATGTCATTGCTTGGATATATGGAGACCTTAAACCTTTCATACCAGTGTTATGCAGCATGTAATTCCTTTGGAAAAGGAGGCTAAGCCCTACCAACAAAAGCTTCACAAGATGCGTCCAAGCCTGGAACCATTGATGAAGAAAGAATTGAACAAAATGCTGGATGCTAAAATCATTTTCGCGGTTAGACACACCTGCTAGGTAGCCAATCTCATACCAATGAGAAAGAAAAATGGAGACATCAGGCTATGTATCGATTTTAGAAACATGAAAAAAGCATCGCAAAAGGATAACTACCCTATCCCTTCTATGAAACACATTATTCAATGTGTTTCTAGGTCTAAAATGTTGTCCCTATTAGATGGATTTTCAGGATATAATCAATTGTTGGTATCTAATGGGGATCAATTGAATACAACCTTCAACACTAAATGGGGCACTTACACATATCACAAAATGCCTTTTGGACTTATTAATGTGGGTGCCACATTCCAGAGAGCCATGGACATAGCTTTCCGAGGGTTGATTAACAAATCAGTAATGGTTTACATGGATGACATCATTGTGTATCATATCACAGAAGGGATCATATTTATCACCTGAGATAGATTTTCAAAAGATGCCAAAGGTATGGAATATCGTTGAATCCCAATAAGAGTGTCTTCATAGTCACAGAAGGGAAACTATTGGGTCATATCCTCTTTAAATAAGGGAATGTTATTGATCCTGAAAGAGTAGAGACTATCATGAGAATACAACCCCCTGCAAATAAAAAGGCAATGTAATCTTTCTTCATGAAAATTAATTTCGTTAGGAAATTTGTTTCAGGTTTTGCAAAAATAGTGTGTCCTACGCAACTAATGATGAAAAAGGACGTTGTGTATAAATGTAGTGAGGAAGCTAAGACATCATTTTAGCAAATCAAGCCATCACTTTAGCTCCTGCATTGGTCAACCCCAATTTCGGCAAGGAATTCTTCTTGTACACTTTTTCTTCTGATCTTTCATATTCTGCAATTCTCACTCAAAAATATGATGATGGAAATGAAGTCCCTATTTCTTATGTGAATTCTAATCTCCAAGGAACATAACTGAACTACCCAAACATGGAGAAACAAGGCTTTGTAGTTTTTAAGGTCATAAAACATTTCCACCCTTATTTATTAAAGGCGAGGATTAAAGTGATCGTCCCCCATCCTATTGTAAGAGCCCTTTTCGTGTAGAAAGAAATGGGTGAACGAAGAGGAAATTGGATAACCACAGTTCAAGAATTCGACCTCGACATTAAGCCAACAAGGATAGTTCGAGGGCAAGGATTATGTAGGCTAGCTACATAAGCCTTCGTGGAGAAAGTAGGGGTGTCCAAAGAACCAGAAGTGCAGAACTTACAGAATAAAAAATTGGAACTAAGGGAGGAGCCCCTATGTATTAATGAAGTGTTGATGTGTGAGAGTGAAACGTCGGAGGCCTTGTTGGATCCTAAGTCATGGTATTATGACATCCACTACTATATTACATGGGGATCATGTCCTAAACACATGGATGCATCACAATGGATAGCGCTCAGATTGAAATCTAATCAGTATCATTTGGCCAATAACACATTATACAGAAAAACTATGACAGAATCTAGCTGAGGTGTTTAGAGAAGGGTGATGTTGACCATGTTTTGAAAGAAATGCATGATGGCCTAGCAGGTGGTCACTATGGCGGAGAGAGAGACCACTACTCACAAAATATTAAGAGCCAGATATTATTGGCCCACAATGTTTAGAGACTCACATGCCTACGCTCGCAAATGCAAGATGTGCCAAATTGCCACGGGACTGGAAATAAAGCCAGTTGTTCCCCTTGGGCCTGTTATGATTTATCACCCGTTCCAGCAATGGGGCCTAGACATCATAGGTGAGATCACTCCAAACTCTTCACAGCAACATAAATATGTACTCATAGTGACTGATTACTTCACCAGATGGACCAAAGCCATCCCATTTTGGAAGGTAAACAAAGATGAGGTAATATCATTTATTGAAAAATCCATTATCAATAGGTATGGCATTCCTAACGCTCTCATATTTGATAATGCTTCTTACTTTTCATCATTGAAATTGACTGAATTTTCTATTGATAAATCAATTCACATACAGTATGCATTGAACTATTATCCCTCGGGAAATTGAGTTGCAGAGTCCTCAAACAAGAACCTCATACGCATAATCCGTAAATCTATCGCTGACAACCTGAGGAACTGGCACAACACTCTAACAAATTCCCTTTGGGCCGATAGGGTCACCCCAAAAGTGGCCTTAGGAAACTCCCCATACTTCCGTGTCTATGGACAGGAAGCCATCTTGCCTCCAAACATTACCCTTCCTTATTTACAACTCTCCCAAGCTTCAAGAGGAACCCCTTTAGCCTTGCTTCAAGAAAGGATCAACCAACTGGTGAGGTTGGAGGAATTGAGAGATAAAGCTAGAAATAAATTCAGAAATCATGAAATGATTGTGAAGAGATGGTTTGATCACCATCTAGAAGGTGATAAAGATTACCAGGTAGGAGAGCTAGTCCTGAAATGGGACAAGTTGAATGAGCCAAAAGGTAAACACACGAAATTCCAACACTTATGGTTGGGCCCATTCCAAGTTGTGGAAAAAATTGGTCAAGGAACTTACAAGTTGAAAACTTTACATGGAGACACTGAAAAACTCCCTGTTAATGCCAACATTTGAAGAGATACTTCCAATAGCCACCATATGGTGGTTACCTCCTAAATAGGTTAGGATTCATTTTATTTTTGTTGTTAGTTTAGTTACATTTCTATTTTTTTTTCTTTTCTTATTTTTCTGCAAAGTTTATTTTCTTTATGTTTTGAATTATAGTCCTTTTCAGCCAACTAATTTCAGTCCTCCAGTCATATTTTACCTTTCAGATTGCCCGCATTTGCCACCTTCAAATTTCACCTCCTTCATTAACCTGCTAATAAGTTTGCTGATCCTAAATCCATCATTACCTTGCAAGTCAAACAAATTTCCAATCAACCCATCAGAACTTGAAAATCAGCTGTGGAATTCAAACCAAAGCCACTCACTAGCATGTATTGAGAACTAGGTAAGATCTGTTGATAACTTGGATATCTCGAGCATGTAGGAGCATATTTGTAAAACAAAAAATGTGTAACTACAACTGGACTTGCATGGAGGGACGCTGCATTTTAATAAATCCCACTCAGACCTAGCCTATACTTGCCTATAAGGTTTGCAGTCATTCTTCATTGGTCCCATCCACCACACTAAATTGTCCAATACATGTTATCTATAAGTAAATCTCCTTACATGGGCTAAACTCACTGCCATATACCATGTGGCAAATCCAATTGTTCTCTAGTCCTTGTGCCTAAAACTGGAATGATTTATTTGAAAGAAAATGAAATGTCAAGTCGTTGTGCCAATCTCAAAGGACAGGTTGTTTTGGAAGCCAATTCGAGTAAGGATTGTTGTTGGGCTCAGAGTACCAGTTGACACAACAAGCCCAACCTTACTTAAGTGGTTTAAAAATGGCATGATCCATGATTGCACCCCATTCAATCATTTGAAAATATAACACTGAAATTCTCATATAAAGTGCAGACAAACATATCTACATCAAGTCTAATGAGCAATAAAGAGTCGAGGTACACACCTAAATAGGTATTGATAGACCAGTGATGGCCCCAAAAGTACTTTTGAAAGTAGGAAATAGGTAAAGGAAATTCAATAAACCCCATAATACTACCATTGGAAAATTCCTGTCAAAATCCTATCTGTAGGTAGAAGCTATTTGTCTCTATCCCACCTGAAGCAATTAATGTTGAAGTGGAACCCATGCCTATCCATCTATACAATTTTCACTTCAAGTTTATATTAACACCCTAATGTTCTATTGATCAAAGGTTTATTTGGAAATAGAGATAATTGGTTCATCTAGTGGTTCGCCATTTTCTGTGGCCACAACCACCACCCTATTAAAACTTACCTTGGTAGCAATTTTGAATGGGTCCCCTAAAAGTTGATTTTTTCACCTCCCTGAGTGATATGTTTTGTTATAGAGACTTTAACTCATTGCCGAGTGAAATCTTCAATTCCTAATGGTAAACCCCCCCTCTTTAAACATCTGTCGCATGATCCATTTATAACACTTTCTAGCCCTCCATTCACTCCCTCCATCAAAACCTTTTTCATCCCTCAAAATCCCTATCGTGTCTTCATTCCCATTATAACTCTTTGTAATAGAAATACTCGAAAAATGCCCAACTTACCCTTTTTTCTCTTAACCACAATTAACATTAAAACACAACACATCCCTGGCTTCTGGACCCAACAGCTTTATTAACCAAAATGCATATATTTCGGTTCCGGAGCCCCATCGCATGTTTCTATCAACCAAGTCCTAAGGCTACATATATAAAAAGCAAACCTGTCTTCTAGACCCGATGGCTCTATTAACCACAATATATATAATATCGGGTCCAGAAACATATCACACATTGCTATCGGCAGGTTCGAGCCTTATATAAAAGGTGTGCCACTATGCTCTGGACCCGATGGAATTATTAACCATATTTCATATATATATCATTTTCGGAGCCATATTGTATATCGCAATTGATGGAACCTAGAGGTTATATATATGTTGTGTTATGATATACCAGACCCACCGATGATCATGAATTTGGCATATATTATTTCAAGTTCGTCCTTATGGCCAAACACGGGTTTTCCCCTATAATCTTGTGTTTTATGAAAAGTGTTAAGGTCGATGCTTTTCAAAGAAAATCATACATTGCAGACCCACCAAGGCTATTAAGTGTAGTATGTATATATAATATTATATATTTATAATATATATTATATATATATATATATATATATATTATATTATTTATATATATATATATAATATATATATATGGTTTATATAATATATATATATATATATAAATATTATAATTATATATTATATATATATTATATATATATATATATATATATATATATATTATATATAATATAGATATATGTCCGCCTTTCCCAATCACTTATCACAATCGGCGGAGCCCAAGGGTTATGCAGTTAGGGAAGGGGTGATGACCGAACCCAATAATAATAATAGGCTCTGGTACATAATTTTTGAAATCTGGCTATACGGTCGGGTTGCGGGTTTTCACACATAATCCTGTGTACTCCATCAAACGATGTGGCCAGAGTTTTTCAAAGGGAAAGTTTATGTTGCAGATCCAAAGGGATTATTAAACGTGGCTCATATGCACTTCAGCTCCACCTCCCCAATCCTCCACCATTGATCTACCCCTCGTGGATCCAACAGTCCACGCAGATTTCAGGTGCACCAGTTGCTCAAGGAATACCTACCCGAAAGGTGGTATCCTCTTTCCTCCTAGCTGCTATGTTTCGTTTGAAAAATGGAATCAGGGACCTTCCTCGCAATACCAGATACCACTTAGACCCTTTCCTAAATACCATCTGGTTATGTGTTATAGGACAATTTTCAATGTAGACCAAGTTTACGTTTGTGGAACTTAATCAATGCATGAATTAGAAAAAGGGGCCTATTCCTTCACATGTATTCCTTCTGATGTAATAAACATTAAATGAAGGCAAGAATTATGTTTTTAAAGCATTTTTGTCATATTTTCATAAGCATGACTGGTGTCTATTATCTCTGCAGGAAATGAGTAAAGGATGCATAAGTGGATCCAGAGAAGTCATATATGCGGGTGTGTTATGTTGAAAGAGCCGGCCTTTGGCATTCTCAATTAGTTTCTAGGTGTTGCCTATGTATTCCGAAAGTGAAACTACACTAGATCTTATCATGAAGAGATGATACATAGTCATCATCCTCTAGTCAACATCTATTCATTTCATGAGGAAATGAAGTGCTCTAGTGACAAGAAACGCCTTCAACATGTCAGCAATGACACCGATGGTTCTACATCTATTTATTCAGATCGGTATATTGAAAAGAACAGGAGAAGATGAAGGGTCAAGGCCTAAGGCATAAATATTACTTCCAAATAGGAGAGAAAGGCTTTTTGTTTGGAGAAAACAACTTTGATTTATTATGAATAAAGGAGACTATTTGGTTCAATGAGGAGCCTTTTGTTTCAGTTTTAAGATCCTCTACTTTTATGTGTTTTGAGGCAAGATGTTGTTGTTGGCATAAATACAAATGTGTTTTGTTTTTGTGCATATTGATAGCAATATAGCTTATAATTAGCCTTGGTTGTTTGAATGTAATTCTTCATCATAGTTAATTCATAACCAGTCCCTGATTTGAAACTATGTTGGACATCAATTGCAAGATTTACTTCTATAAAAGGGAATGTGTATTCCTGTATGAATGATTGGATTACAATTAAGAATTGATACAGCCTTGTTCTTATGTGAACCAGTAATTGATTCATTTAGACTTGGAATTCATGTATGATGTTTAACCTCTCTTTTGTCATGCTCCTGCAGGATAGATCAGGATGGTTAGGACATAGACTAGAGTAGTTAGAAGAAGTATAGATAGGATTCAATACATAGAGGTTAGTTTTTTTATTTTGTTGATTTAATTGAAGTCTTCTTCCCAAAAGAAATCTTTCAACACATTTAACAGTTTGCAAGGTCCTTTAAAACCCGTTGAAACTAGCCACTAAAAATGAAAGCAGATCTAATTGGGGTCTGTGATTGGCTTAGTTCCCCTTGTTGGTATAGCAAAAGCTCGCCATGTCAACAAAGCTGTGGGAGGCCCTTATGCAGGGAAAGAAACAACACAGATGATTTTACGCACTAGGTTGTGGTGGCCAACACTGCATAAATATTCCAAGGCATGTTGTAGGGCATGCAATGTATGTCAGAGAACTAACAGGCCATCTGAGAGGGATAAGTTTCCTTTGAATCTGAAGGTATCATTGCAACCATTTGAGAAGTGGGCAATTGATTTTGTAGGACCGATTCAACCTCCAAGAAAGAAGATGGGTGTGTGGTATATCATCACTGCGACCGAATATTTGACCAGATGGGTAGAGGAACAACCCATGAAGGAAAATATAGGGGAAACAACAACGTAATTTTTGTTTGAGTATGTGTTGACCAAGTTTGGTTGCCTGAAGATTTTAATGAGCGATCCCGATACATAGTTCCTTAATGATATAATCAGTGCACTGATAAAAGAATTCCAAATTTATCATAAAAAGAGTATTCCATATCATCCTCGGGACAATGGGATGGGTGAAATGTTTACTAAGATATTGGATAATGCGCTCACAAAGGTTTTCAATGCGCAAAGGAATGATTCGGGCGTGCTCATACCAATTGTGTTATGGGCCTATAGAACTACTTGTAAGAAGCTTACTAGTCATACACTATTTAGGTTGGTCTATGGCATAAAGGTTGTGATGCCTATAGAGTATATCATGCCTAGTCTATGGATAACAACATTCACAGGGATGGCAGATGGCGGGGCCTTAAAAGAGCGGCTCACACAGCTAAGAAAGCTCGAGGAAGATGGATTTTTGGCTCGATTACATCAACAGGTGCAGAAGGAATGTGAAAGAACTTGGCACGATCATCACATCAAACTACACACCTTCAAGGTAAATGATTTAGTTTTATTATATGATAACAAGTTTGATAAATTTCCAGGAAAATTTCAGATGCATTAGCTAGGTCCATATGTGATCAAGGAGATTATTGATGGTGGAGCAGTTCAACTTGTGAAATTGAATGGAGATCCATTTCTGGGAAAGGTAAATGGTAGTCAATTGAAGCACCAGGGATCCGACTCGATGACTACATGAAGGTAACACAATCTTAATGCTCCAAGCAGCTGCAAGGAGGCATGGGACTATAAAATACACTACCTGGGTTGTAGAGCTGTGCAACAATGGGTTTGTGTGAAATTGGAGGATGTTACAATACCAGAAGAAGCAGAAGTAGGAACTAAGAGCCACAAGATGGGTCTATGCGAGCTGCAGATCCAAACAACTAGGCTTTAGGAAGGTGCAGGATAGAGCAACGTTGCATCAACCAATTTGGCACGGGGACCACTCAAGAAGTGGAGATGGTTTGTTCAATGGATCTCCAAGCAGTCACACTGCCTAATGGGGCTTTGAACATAGAGGCGGATGCTGACAAGGCTATTGTCAACACTTTGAAGAATTTGGGCCTCAACTTGGCCATGCTCCCCTGTGAATTCCTTCACACACTGCAAGCATGTGTGATCGTAGAGCTTAAGGCCTGAGAGTAGCATGCGCTAAGCATGATCAGCGAGTATAAGGTCAAAAATGAACAAATTTTCATAGAGAAAATAACCACACTGGAAGAATGGAAGAAATTTCAACTGTAGAATGAGCAAACTGCAGCCATGGTGGCCTAGGCATGCAAGATAATCCATGAACTGCATATCCCAGAGGAAGCATCAATGGACGTCAAGATTAGGAAATTGGCTGCAGGTGTGCACAAAGCAAAAACAGAAGTGGCCAAGGTTCAATTTGAACTGAACCTGGAGATAATAGAGCTCAAGTTGAAGTTACAACCTTCAACTCCAATAGAGGTCAAAGAGTAATGCAAAGAAACTGTAAAGGATGGAGTCACAACAGTAGATGCCACGGTGGTGGATTGCACTGGGCTCTTTCAGCAGTCCATGGAGGTAGCCACGATGCTTAAGGAAGATCCTAACCTATAGAGGTTGAACACAGAAGCCTATGAATTGTAGCAGCAATACAATGAAGCCAAAGTGACGACGTGCACTGTCTCTATATCACAGTGATTAGAAGAGTTGCAAGAGGCAAAACAATTGCTCGAACAGGTGGAGGCAGTGCAAAGGAAAGAGGAAGTCCTTAAGGCCAGATTAGGGCCTTGGCTGTATGAGGCCTATTTTATCTCTGCCACCATTGAGGAGAAGCTCGTGAGCCTACAGAAAACATAACAGAAGATAAAGGAAGACATTGCAGGACCAGTAACTATTGGGTCCCTATAATACTAGTGATTACCCCATTACTATTGTAATTGTACCCCTTATTAATATTTTTGTGCCCTTATTATCCCCATATTGTTATTACTGTGCCCCATAGAATCCCTCTATTGTTATTTTTGTGGCTTTATATTATATTGTTAGGTCG
>APFE031057522.1:0-22604 GCA_000404065.3 Pinus taeda | reverse complement strand
ATAGTAATTCAACCTATTAATATTGAAGAGCAAGAGAGAAGGGTAAGATGTTCACTACAATAGCTTGACTTAAAAATTTGAATGGTTTACGATTTATACTACACTTTTCATATAATCTATATGAAAATATGGCAAAACTAATAGGGTTGACAATAAGAATAGTAGAAAAAAATAGTTTGAGATTGATCACAATGAAAACTATTTTTAATTGACTACATTCTTATTATTCACAATTCTTACCATTCAACACTATTACATTTTCACTTTGCATTCAAAAAATTTATTTCATTATTTTTCATAATTAAAGTTATTAACAATATCAAAAAAATTATTTGATCATTTTTCATAATTAAAGTTATTAGCAATATCTATCATCTAAACACATTGAGATAACTTAGCAAATTTAAAATTAAAACTACTCTTCAAGATATATTTAGTAATACCTAGAGGGACACTATTAAGAATTAATTAATTGTCAAAACTATGATACCTAAAATTAAATGAAATAGATGTGGAGTATCAATCCTCCTACAAGCTATTGACAAGATTGTCTTCCTTCTTCATCACCAACTAATTACTAATAGACAATTACATATAAGAATGGAAATATAACACAAAAGCTGTATCATTCATAAACATTACCATCCAATCCAAACACATCGAAACATAGACCCACACAAACCAACTAAACAATTACATATACATAGAGAAATATAACACAAAAACTGTAACATTCATAAACATTACTATCCAAATCCAAACACACTCACAAACCACTCAAAGAAACACACACAAACCACTTAAAACATCCAAACACAAACATACAAACCATAAGGCAAACAACATATACTAAATTAAATAACATAATTATATGGTCATGTTAGACAAAGAGTGAAGTTTATGTCAAACATATACCTAATAATGATAATCTAAAAATATGACATTGTTGTCCGCTGGAACCAGCCTAGATCCATCTAACTATCGATCTATCATGAGTCGAGAGGGATTGAATCCCTCAAGGTGCAAACCTTTCTTCAAATTGTACACTTCAAAAAGAGGTTTTCACCTCTAGAGATTCAATCCCTCTCGACGCATGATAGATCCAAAATTAGATGGATCTAATAATATACTCCACAATCCTATTTATGAAATGAATAACATACTACTAAGATTAGACTGCACTACTTCTAAAACCAAATCTCCACACATAGCCATTAAAACATGCCCCCTAAAATTAATAATCATTTAAAATAATAAACATTATCGGACATTTCAAAAACCTGTCATATATGATACTAACATTGTGCCCACCTTGTTTTCTCAACCACGCACCGCCATATGGCATGCATGAAGCCCACAATTTTAAACGCAAATACTAAACCCTCCAGCAAATTGCAGCAACGTAAGCGTTTCGCTGGCGAAAATGAGCCTAAGGCTCTGTAATATCTAAATAAACGCTGGAATCTTCCGAGTTTGAGATTCGTCGAAAATTGTATAGCGGGGTGCTTTTTTACAGTTCGTGGGAACGTGTGGACGATGGAAAAGAAGTTTGCGAGGCATGCAAATAGGGTGGCCAACACGTACGAGAGTAACAACAGGTGTGTGTCGGATTAAATTGCAAACAACACATCACGAATCAGTGGACACATTTACATAACCTGTTGGGCTTTGTTCGATCGGACTTCTTCTTCGCTACGAATCAGTTCAGAGAACAAACGGTAAACTTCGTGCCTCATATTGCAGAATGCTGTCCTAATTTGTTGTTGTTTTCAGCATAATGCAGATTGCTGTTATGAGTAATACTTAGCTGTTTTTTTCATTAGGGTGGATTTTGGTAATTCTCTCTTTTTCCACTTTTAGATTTGAAGAAGTTGAAAAGAATTAATCGGCGAAGAAATTTTAGGACTTTTTCCGAGCATGGCCTGCTTCAAGAACCTGCTCGCCCATTCTAGGATTCCAGTATCCCAGAAGACACCGATTTCATTTATAATTTCAGGCAGTTTGAGAAGTACGGTCAATAACAGTTTCCAGGCTCTTCAGAATTCCTCCTCTTGCTCAGTGAAGAAATTAACGCCTGTTCTTCTATTCTCAAAATGGACAGCGTTAATTAGCCCAAGAAGCAGGCCATTTAGAGTCTCTTGCATTGATCCCTGTACACGAGTTCCGGTACTTGTGCTTTTTAAGGGGAAAACTGGTTGTTTTTCTTTTCTTTTTCTGCCAAAACTGTATTCAATTTATATTGCATTAGGTATTCTACTCCGAGAAGAGTTGACAACTTAGAAGTTCATACAAAGTTGAACTTGTATATTCAAACTATTATTTAAAACAGTTTATGCAAATCAAACTTGTTGCCTCCATCTCCTCACTGCTTTGCTCCATGATGTTGCCAAACACCTGGGATTAATTCTTTTCTTAATTCACTTCAAACCAAAATCTAGTCCAGCATTGAAAGGCTTAATTTTACCTTTTCCTCCTCTCTATGAATACCAGTAAACTATTCTCTTGGGCATATTAGCGAGCTACAGAGAGTGCTTCCCATCTTCTTTATTTTTTTTCCTTGAATACTAAAACCCTGGAAAAATTATATTACAAATAGCAACATAGAATTTACATATTCCTTAGTACATTTTGTGTCTTTTACAGTGCACGTGGACATAGCCTGTCTCCATTTTGCTACCGAAGTTCAAATCCCCGGGCAAATAGCTTCCTCCTCACTGGGCATTGCCAGTGGTAATGACTAGCCGGGTGCCCGTGTGTTACAGTGCATGTGGTCTTCGCCATACAAAACATTTAGCTTGTGAATCAAAAGTAACACTTTTGCGGAGTTGGATAGGACCTTTGGTACTTTCATGATCTATCCAACCTCCCTGGAAGCACCCCGCGGGTGCGGGTCCGGGTCCGCTGGAGGTACCCGACTCAATGGCAATAGGCTTAATGTGCTTTTTCCTCCATGGTGTGTCCCCGAGTCTCCCACTTCATGGGAATGAGCACTTTCCTCCGGGGCATGTCTCCTGGAAAGTTTGACAACTTGTCTAGAATCCCGTTCTTGGTTTGTCTAATCTATCTGAATTCTATATCCTGGAAGCAATACTGATACTTGTGAATCAGTTGGTCAGGCCCACTAAGTTCATGTTTACCTCCCTTTGCTTCTGCTCTGAAGTTTGTGAGGGTTGTGGCAGGATGGGGATAATAACCCGGAAGAGGCTGGTAGGATTCATGAAATTCCCTGACAGGATGCCGACAAGCCTGCCATAATGTCTCACAAATAACATACATAGGCCCACTTTATTATCTAGATATTTTTGGACGGAGTTGTCTATAATGCGACTTTTTGGAGATTCCGGTGACGGAATCCGGCGAAAGAAATTGCAGTTAAAATGGTTTTTGTTGCAGTTAAAATGGTTTTTTAACTCAATATTTAGATTCATCACCCTGGAAAACCCATGGGACGCTTTGATTGTGCAGAAACTAGGTATCAAGCTTGTGATTCCAGTAATTTACTGCCAGATTTTGACCAGAAAAAGCCACCGGAAAGGCTTTCAAAAAGTCGCGTTAAAGACAACTGCTTTTTGGACATACCTTTTTATTATTTTTTAATTTCTTAAGCACCCTATAGGTTGTCGGGATAGTTTTATCCCGATAGTTTAATTGTGACTCGGTTGCTCAGGGCCACTAATAAAATTTCCTGACAGGACGCTGACAAGTCTGTCATAATGTCCCACTAATAACATACACAAGCCCACTCTATTATCTTGGTATTTTTGGTCATACCTTTTTATTATTTTATTATTGGTTTTTTAAAACCTGTCTATTATCTTGGTGTTTGTGGACATACTTATTTATTATTTTCGTAAACCACTATATTATCTTGGTGTTTTTGGATATGACGCACCCCTCCCTTCCCCTCCCCTCCCATTAGATATGACCTACCCGTACTGGTCCCCTCTTCTTCCTTTCCCCTGAAATATGACCTACCTCTACCTTTCCCTTCCCTCCCTCGAGATCCCCTCCCGTCCCATGACATATGACCTACCTCTACCCTTCCTTACCTCTACCCTTCCTTCCCCTCTCTTCCTTCCCCTCTCTTGAGATATGAAAGAATCTCATCCCTCTCCTGATATTTGTGAATCCTGATGTTTGTGAATCTCCTCCCATGACGATTAAACCTCACACCAACCAAACAAACAACTCAACTCCCCTCACCTCCCCTCCCATGAAATATGACCTACCTCTACCCTTCCATTCCTTCCCATGACATCCCATCCCCTCCCATGACATATGACCTACCTCTTCCCTTCCCTCCCCTCTCCTCCTCTCTTGAGAGATTTGAAAGAATCTCATCCCTCTCTTCATATTCGTGAATCTCCTCCATGAATCTCCTTCCATGAGAATTAAACCTCACACCAACCAAACTAAACAATATCAATGACTTTGTGGGATTAAATCTCACACAAACCAATAGATCCATCCACACCTTCACACCAACCAAACTAAACAATATCAATGACTTTGTGGGATTAAATCTTACACAAACCAATAGATCCATCCACACCTTATGGATTATACTTCACATCCACACCTTATGGATTATACTTCACACTCACACAAGCCAATAACATGAACCATTACATGAACCATTGGATTATACCTCACACTCACAGAAACCAATAAATCTACACAAATCTACATCTTATGGATTACACTTTTTATCTTTTATTATCAAGACCTTATGGATTATACCTTTTTATTATATTTTATTATCTACACATTAAGGATTATACTTTTTTCACAAACCAATAAATCTACACAAATTATGGATTATACTTTTTTTATTATCTTTTATTATCTACACAAATCTACATCTTATGGATTACACTTTTTATCTTTTATTATCTAGACCTTATGGATTATACCTTTTTATTATATTTTATTATCTACACATTATGGATTATACTTTTTTTATTATCTACACCTTATGGATTATACCATTTTATTATCTTAATTCAGTATTGTTATATCAAACAAACAAAATATTGATAAACAATATCAATGAAACAAACAAAATATTGATAAACAATATCAATGACTTTTTAAGGATTAAACCTTACATACTTTATGGATTATACCTCACACTCACACTAGCCAATAACACAAACTAAAGACTTTATGGAGACTAAACCTCACACAAACCAATAGATCCATCCACACCTTATAGATTATACCTCACACTCACACAAACCAATAACACACAATAACACAAACCACTGGATTATACCTCACACTCACACAAACTAGTAACACAAACCAATAGATCTACACATTAGGGATTATACTTTACTTTTTTCACAAACCAATAAATCTACACAAAGCTACACTTTATGGATTATACCCTTTTATTATTTTTTATTATCTACACCTTATTCATTATACCTTTTTATTACATTTTATTATCTACACATTATGGATTATACATTTTCACAAACCAATAAATCTACACCTTATGGATTATACTTTTTTATTATCTTTTATTATCTGCACCTTATGGATTATACCTTTTTATTATCTTATTTCAATATTGTTGTATCAATGTGGTTATGTGTTTTCTCTTTTTGAGGTTCTTTGGTTGTGTTTTCTACTCTTGTAGATTAAGCCCTCAAGGATTTTCGTAGAGAGTGTATTACAAATATGTAAACTAAATCCGCAGTTCACAAATCTCTATAGACTAAACCCTCAAATCCCTCTTCATAGAGAAACTAACTCCGCAGTTCACAAATTTCTAGACTACACCCTCAAATCCCTCTTCAGAGAGAAGTTTCAGAAACATTTCCCAAGGGATTTCATAAGTTAGTTTTACGTCTGGTATACTAGGAAATTATTGTATGGTATATTACGAAGATACAAAGTTGTTTAATATATTTTTGAAATATTAAAGTCCCATGCAGGCGTTCGATTGGTTCCATGCTCTTAGCCAAAACACAAAAGAAGTAAACGTTTACTTTGGTCATTGGACTGCACTTATTAAGCTCTGACAACTAATGGCTGCAGGGAAGTTTTATCAGAAAAGCAAGTTTCGCATCAATGGCGGGAGGATCAGCAGCTGAGATAGAAAAGGAGTTCAGAGCTCAGGCTGGCGGTATACCTGGACTAAGGCACACTGTTTGGGATCAGCAGGATTTGACACCGAAATTCCCTAAAATTGAAAAAGATGAAAGTGCTGATGTCGTCGTAGTCGGGGCTGGTATAGCAGGGTTAAGTGTCGCTTACAATCTTGTTAGAGAAGGCAAAAGTGTTGTGGTCCTCGAATCTAAGACCCGAGGTGTGTTTACATTTACTTTTTTTTTCCAATTTGTTTTTGTTATGATTATATAGTGGTTCAAACCATTATATATATATATATATTATATATATATATATATATATATAGATATATAATATATATTTTTGTTTAGAACAAACTAATTGGGCAAACAGAATTCTTTTCCAAAAGTTCATCTTACCATATTTGTGTTTTTGTTATGATTATACATTTATTCCATATTTGTGTTTTTGTTATGATTATACATTTATTAAAATAAATTATACATTAGTTAAGATAAATTATATATTTGTGAGGACAAATTAAATTGGCAAACACACTTCTTTTCCAAAAATTCATTTTACCATATTTGTTTTTTCCATATTTGTTTTTTAATGATTATACATTTAGTTAAAATAAATTATATATTTGTTAGGACAAATTAAATTCATAAACACACATTTTTCCCAAAAAAAAATCATAAATCATATTACAATATAAATGAATAACAAATATTACCATATTGGTTTAGCAAAAACAATTCTTCATATTACAATATAAATGAATAACAAATATTACCATATTTGTTTAGCAAAAACAATTCTTTTCCAAAAATTTATCTTACCATATTTGTTTTTTTAATGATTATACATTTGTTATAACTATGAAAATCTACATAAGATTATATTCCAAATAATATTTCTTTTCCAAAAAATCATATTACAATATAAATTAATAACTATGAAAATCTACATAAGATTATATTCCAAATAATATTTTTGATGAGCAGGCAGTGGCCAAACTGGGAGGAGCACGGCCCATATTATGCTATGGTTCGACGACTTCTATTACAGGATAGAGAATGACCATGGTCTGGAAATAGCCAAACTTGTTGCAGATAGCCACAAAAAGGCCATCGAGTTTGTAGAGAACACGATCAAGGAAGAGGGAATTGACTGCCATTTCTGTCGACTCGATGGCTACCTTTTCTCCCACGATGATTCTGCGGGAGCCATGGATGTTATTCTCAAGGTTGGGTTCGCGGTTTTAGTTTCAGCCCTGATAGCATCCTGTACATACTTTTACAGATTTTTGAATCTTGATTATTTTGGGTTGCACAGGAATTCGAAGCTTGTAAAAGAGTAGGCCTTGATGTCAGCATTGCGGACCTAGGAGATGATCCTGCCCACGGCAAAGCTGGGAAGTCGATTCGTTTTCCGGGTTCTGCTGATTTTCATCCTCTCCTGTAACTATTAAACAACTCGAAATTTTCACTTCGATAACTACTTTTATCTTCACGAAAACGTGTTTTCAAATTTCTTGCTTCTGTTATTTCATTCTCATGGTTAAGATGTCTCATTAAAAAGTTGTTCTATTGGTTAAGAACATGTATCTCATCATTAAAAAGTACAAAGTTCACTTATCTTGATTGTCAGATAAAAAGCTTCTGTTATATCATTCTCATGATTAAGATGTCTCGTTAAAAAGTTCTAAATTGTTCACGTATCTTGATTGTCAGATAAAAAGCTTCTGTTATATCATTCTCATGATTAAGATGTCTAAAAAGCTTCTGTTATATCATTCTCATGATTAAGATGTCTCGTTAAAAAGTTCTATTGATTAAGAACATGTATCTCATCATTAAAAAGTACAAAGTTCATGTATCTTGATTGTCAAAACGCCTTCCTGCTTCTGCTCCTATTGAGTCAGTAATCTTACTAAATAGACAACATTACGTTAGTAATCTCACTAAATAGAACGGAGCAGACATGTCATAACTCAAGAATTGAAACTTATTTCTTATCTCACTAAATAGAACATTACAATGGGCTCTTAGGCAGCAGACATGTCATAACTCGACTTGAAACTTGGTGGGGAGGATGAGTAACAATCTGTCCCCACCACTTGACCTACAGACACTTGACTGTGGGGATGGATTGTTATCATCCTCTCTATTCAGTTTCTATTCTCGAGTTATAACATGTCTTTTCCCTGGGAGCCTCTCGTAACCTTGACTCGAGTTATGACATGTCTTTCCCCTCAGAGCTTCTTCTAACCTTGACTATTTAAGGAGATTACCTCCTGAATTTCTCAGTAGTAGCGTGCCAAAAAAGACGATTTTTTGGAAAAAATAAAATTATAGATTCAAATCAGCATAGAGTATCTACTCGGCAAAGCCAGTTAAGAACATTTTCACATTTTAAGAACATTTTCGCATTTTCTCATCATGTACTTTTTAATGGTTAAGAACACTCCTCTGGATAAAAATTCACATCTTCAAATCCAAAGTTATAAAAAATTCACATTTTCAAATCCAAAGTTATAAAAAGGTCACATGTTCAAATACAAAGTTATTTAACCTGGTTTCAAATTCAGATCCAGGGAGGTCAATATCTAATTTCCACAAAATGGTTCTCAAAAATAGGGCTCTTGATTGCAAAACTAGTCTCATACACCAATGTGATTTGCCAATGTGATGTTAGGATGTCTTTCTCCAACGGAGTCTTATTAACCTATTAAGCACTCAGGTATTAACCTATTAAGCACAAAAGCTCTAAGACTTCCATCAGAAAAATCTCGTAATTGAAAGCAAAAACCTCTCTATCTGGGAGTGAGAAAAAGGACTTCTCCGCCTGATCTGTAAAGTAACTGGCGTGTCTCAGACTTCTCCACCTGACTGCACAGAGAGCAACCGGTCTGTGGTGAAAGCTTGTGTGTGTGGGGGTGTACATGCCCACGTCAATGAGACTTTTCCACCCAATCTATAGGGCACCTCGTTTGTGTAGTTTGTCATCTCGTTTGTTTTCAATCACATCGATTTCAAGTCTAGTTTTTAAGCACCGGATCTTAAGTCTGGTATTTAAGCACCTGATCTATCTCAAGTCAAGTTGGGTATGTAATCTAAGCATTTGATGGAGCCTTGGCACCAAGAACAATCGTGGTGTCAGAATGCATTTAAAGCACTGTCAGAATGGTTTTTAAGCACTTGATCTATCTCAAGTCAAGTTGGGTGTCTAAGCACTTGTCTGATGGACGCTTGAACAATTCTGGAGTCAGAATAGTTTTTAACCACATGAGATTGCCATAATGCTTTATAAGCGCTTGACCAAGCCTTGCACAATTCTTTCTTTCATTAATAAAAATTATTCTTTCATACAAATCTGAGATTGGAATGGCTTAGGATCAACCTATCTTTAAAAAAAAAAATCATTAATAAGAATTATTCTTTCGTCCAAATCTGAGATTGGAATGGCCAAGGATCAACCTAATCTTCCGAAAAAGAAAAGGAAAAAAAACACCCAATTTTTCAGCATGTATTTTCACACCGCGTATTGTTTGTGTTTAGATTTTCTTTGATCTTTCTAAGTGTTGTGCTGTGCAGGTCTAGAGAGCACCATGTTTGCTGCAATATAATTAATTTGTTTGATATAATGTATGCATGATTTAGGTATGTCAAGGGATTGGCTGATGCCATAGTCAGAAGAGGAGGCAAAATATATGAGCAGAGTCCCGTGTTCAAGACAGAACAAAATAAAGTTTCAACAACAGAGGGGGTCACAGTATCTGCCCATGCAGTTGTAATGGCCACCAATTCTCCTCTCAGTCACAATTTGGCAGTCCATGCACGCCAGACAGCATATCGAACCTATGTAGTCGGATTTAAAGTTCCCAGGGGCTCTGTTAAGTATGTCAACCCATGCTCTCTATCGATGCATTCATTTACTAGCCTTGATTATTTTCTGTTCAAATTGTTGAGTTTAATAATATGATGCTGAATTGGTACTGAGCAGAAAAGCCAACTGGTGGGATACAACTGATCCTTATCACTATGTCAGACTGGAAGCAAAGCCAAACTATGACGTTCTGATAGTCGGGGGAGAGGACACCGATGGTGGCATGAAACCTTCTGATTTCCCTGATCCTTATTCTGCACTTGAAAAATGGACACGACAGAGGTGGACCACTGCAGGGGAGGTCTTGTATAAGTGGACAGGCCAGGCATGTGCTTATTCCTCCTACTAGATTCATTAAAATTGAAAACTGGTATGTTGAGCATATCTTTTGAATTGACAATTTATGTTCTTTTACCTGTGTCTGCAGTGGTATGATCCGGTGGATTATCTCTACCACATTGGACTTAACCCTGTTCAACGGGACCATTATCTTATAACAGGTTTTATTTCCTTTCCAATCAAAACCCATCTTGTTTTTAAATAAAAGAAAGATGAGCCTAGAATATTACAAATTGGAGATTGATTGATTGATTAATAAGCCCCCGTTTTTCAATGCCCCCGTTTTTCAATCCTCTCATCACGAGAGAGCTGAACATGAGAGGAGTGAACAATATTTAAGCACTGAGTGATCCAGAGAAAGAAAACAAGAAAAAAGCAAAATTTTGGCTACTTAAAAAATCAGGGTAAAATTGATCTCTCAGTCTAGATCTATTAGTTTATTTTTCCTCTATGGGTTTGTTAGTTTAATGTTTTTAAATCTCTTTATAACTTTCAAAGACGGAGGGGATGACCATATAACTATTTTAGCCTTTACCACTCATAGGCTATGAAGATGGAGTGGATGACCTATCCCCACAAGTGATTATTTAACCTCTATTCCTCCCATCCCTTTGAAGAGGGGATGCCCATCACCATATAACTATAATTATTGCAATATTTTTTATCTTATACCTATTTTCTTTAATATAATTAAAGGATGATAATGTTGGAGGAGACAACATCGCTAGTATTTTTAGTTTTTTAATGCAATCAAAGGATGATAATGTGGGCTTGGAGAGCCAACATGGCTATATTGTTAATGACTATTTGATGTAAAGAATTATTTTGATTTAATTATAAAACTTTTAAAACTAAAGAAGAAAGAAATGTCCCTATAAAGGGATAGCTGATAATGTTGGCTTGGAGAGCCAACCTGACTATATTGTTAATGACTATTTGATGTAAATAATTATTTTGATTTAATTATAAAACTTTTAAAACTAAAGAAGAAAGACATGTCTCTAGAAAGGGATAGCTTTCTCAGGAAGCTTGTGAGAGAGATGGTTCCTATCCTCTTTCTCAAATGGTAGCCTTCTTGGAAATCTTGTGAATGAGATTGGGAAGTTTCTTTTCTTCTTTGAATCTAATGTTATGAACTATGATGTTCTTGTGGAGCTACCAACTACCATTAGTAGCTATCTAGGATGGAGGAAGAGGTACTGGAACCATCAAGCATGGGTTGTTGATTGACTTTGCACCCTGAGAAGGGGACCTCCCAGTTATCCTATGTAATGAAATGTTCAAGGGAAGAAATAAAGAAGTCTTTTGAATTTTGAAAGTCAAGTAGAGCGTTTGGGATCTATAAATTCTATTAATCTATGAGCTAGAGACTTGTAACCCAGTGAACCTATAAAACTTGTGTTTAGACATTGGATTGTAGAGTCTATGCTTGAGTTGTGATAGCTAAGGAAACTTGTGAGAGAGCCCTCCACACGAGTCGGGCACACCAAGAAAAATTTGATCCATTTGATCCCTTTAATTGTCTTTGAGCACATGAAACATGGAAAGGAGTGTGTATCTTTGAGGGAACAATAGGAAGTGGTGAAGGGGTCTCTTTTTATGTTATATAGGCCCTTAGTGTCCATATTTCGCTATGAATTTAGTCAAAACTCAATGCTTGAGAGGTGGCATCCATGTTTCCAAGCCAGTGAAGGAGTTCGACCTTTGTTCTCTATCCCTGAATTGATCTTTGGTGTAATACCCTAAGTGAAACATCCCTCAAACATCATATCCACTTAAGGGCCTATTGGAAATAAATTTGTAGTATGGCTATTCCTACGATTGGGTGGAGAGTGGAAATCCCTTCTTCAATTAAGTGGAATAGATAAGTATATCTTTTCTAGTAAATGAAATGCACAAAATGTTCTTCAATACTTCATGTTTAAGAATTATGTTAGATGCGCTATGTATGTGCGAATTGGTAAGTCAAGATTCGTTGTATGGTTGAAATGAATATGCATGACTAGTGTGCTAAGCAATTAGTTGGTCATGACTTTCTTGTTTATTGAAATACATTCCTTATGAACATGAAACGTTGTGTGAATGGAAGCCCTTTTCTAGCTATAAGTGAGAATATAACATAATTGGTAAGGAAGGACTTGATTTTAATATTTGTATTTATTAGATGTATGAAGGTTGTCTGGTTAAAAGTAAAAGTAGTGGTTGTTTATCGAAGGTAGTTGAAAATTGTTGTTGTTAATGGAGGCAAATTTGGGGCATAACCCCCAATATTTTTTAGAAAATATGGAATTTGAGCCCTTGTTTTGGGCCACCAAAAAATTTTAGGGTTGGAACCCTATATTCCCAAGCTATCAAAAGAAATATAAGGAAATATAGGAAAAAATATGGAATTTGAGCCCTTGTTTTGGGCCACCAAAAACTTTTAGGGTTGGAACCCTATATTCCCAAGCTATCAAAAGAAATATAAGGAAATATAGGAAAAAATATGGAATTTGAGCCCTTGTTTTGGGCCACCAAAAAATTTTAGGGTTGGAACCCTATATTCCCAAGCTATTAAAAGAAATATAAGGAAATATAGGGTTGAACTCTTGGTGCATGATTCCTTGAAATTTTGGGGATGGAAGTTCCCCTTTTTATTTAGTGGAGCAATGAAAATTTGGGGTTTGGATGGCTCCCACCTTAGCCCCTAGTCATATTAATTGATGAGATATAGGATCATGAGCAAGTCATAAAAGGGGGATTATTAGAATATGAAGCCACAAAGGTTTTAATAATGCATGTCATGGACAGAAACTGTAATATAACATGACCTGGCTGATATAACATCACTTGATGACCTTATTTTTGTTTATTAGGTATGTTGACGAAAGCCCTCGATCTATATCAAAATAATACTCAAAGTATCAGGCATTTGTGAGAAAAGATAGATGACGTCAAATTGATGATGTAACAATGCCACATGGATGAATTTTTTCACTTTTGTATGCTTTTTGGACATGCCATGTGTACAGAAATTAGTGATGGGTGGCACATACCAAGAGTGTCATGTGGTAACGGACACATTAACAAGTTCGATGTGTCAGATGGTGATTGGTTGTTTGTGATTGATGTGGCATGATGAGTCGTCATATTGGAATATCACAGGTCCTAAAGTTCCACGTCCTAGGAAATCTATCGATGTCTTACCATTATGATATACATGTAAGTTGAGCTCTTTGTCAAGCAGACCAAACTTCACCACATGGTGGGTTGTGATTAGGTAACATAGTGATGAGACGACAAGTTGAGTTTGACATAGGCCAATCAACTTATCAGTGTTTTATGAGGGGTTGTCTCATTATACTATTTTTGTTGGGTCCTCAATATTCTTTTTTGACATGACTATACTATATTGGCATATTAGCAATCCCCACTCTCAGTATAGAGATCTATCTGCCATATTGAATATTAGTGTTTTGGATTTAATGCCCCTATTGGTATATCGATCATGTTCTATGTATCGACGACTACACTATCAGCGTATTTAGGACTCTAGTTTGCTCTACCTCTATCGAGATATTAGTGTTCAGCCATATTGGCATGTCAACATTTTCCCTTACTAGCCATATGAGTTATTGGCACATTCGTAGTTTCGGTGGTTAATGTATTCGCCATATTAGATATTGAAACATCAACAATTCGGATCATCTGTGTATTTTAATATTGGCCCATATCAGTATACCAGGGATACCATATATCAAAACTCTAATAGAATTGAACCATAAAATCTCTAGAAATCGCAATATGATGAGGCCTAATATGATGTGCATCGAGGACATGGACTAGTTTGGAGGCACAACGTGGCTAAGGGATCATATGTCAACCATGTGGTATGTATGGATCATTATCTGCCCTTAAGAAGAAAATACTTCAAATGGGCATAACTCTATGCTTGTAGCTCAAATTGAGATAAAATTTACAACATTGGAACTATCTTGATGAGAAACATTTACATCATTGGAAATATTTGGACAAGAAAAAGATGGTGGTATCAAAATTGTGACTTGAGGTTATAGAAGAAAGAGAAATTTTGGATAATCTCATCTTTATAAAGTACCTTGAAGGTCAAGTCTAATACTCTACAACCCTAATATAAAATTAGGGGGTTGGGTATGTTAGAAAGTGGTATCAAATGAAAGGTTCAGTGCTCAGACTAAATGGGCACAAAAGAAATAGAATTATCATAATTGAAATAGGAGCTTAAGGTTTTACTTTTGGATTGAAAAGGCTTGAAGCAAAGAGAGTTAAATTTGAATATTCGTCTTGCTAGCCTTATTGATTTAAAGCTTGATAATATATTTAATTTATGTTTGAATGTGTCAAATAGTGACTTTAGACTAGCATAAGCTAATGTTAGTATATCCAAGGTAACTAAATATGTTTAATATTACTTATCATTATTAGACTAGCATAAGCTAATGTTAGTATATCCAAGGTAACTAAATATGTTTAATATTACTTATCATTATTTTAAAACTAACAACTATGTCTGTTCTTCTAACACATATGAAAGATACGATCCCATCAAAAAGAGAAAGGAATTTGTAGTGGAATGGTCCAATACAGTTTGTAAAGAACTTTTCATAATAGAGAAGAGGAGTCATATGAGAGGAGGAAAACAGAGACACCTCCTAACCAGATGGAGACCCTTAGAATCATAAGGAATGAACAAAGGAGTTGTAAGGATAATTATGAGAAGTTATCAATGCCTAAGAGAATCGAGAAGAAGTTAATGTTGTGATATTACAAATCATATCAGAGTTGCAATGACAAAGGCAACATCAACAAATTGCTAGGTATTAGGATAGGTATAGGTCCAAATAGGTCCATAACCGATATGAAATTTAGAAATATGGATTAGAGAACAACAAGCTCAAAGGAAGAAGACAAAAAATGTGGCACAAGAGTGCAAGTGAGGATAGTTTAGTAGAGACTCTAGAGGATGGAATTATTAGTATGTACAAAGTTTCTAACATAATAACAAATTTAGGGATACATAAGAATAATAGGGCTAAGAAGGTTATGTTTTCTTATAAATTTAAGATGGAGAATACCCTTACATTTGATGGGGATGTGAGAAAGAATTAGGAGGTTGAAGCATGGCTTCTAGGCCTAAGTAAATTTTCTAGACTGCAAAATTACTCTGAAAATATGAAGGCACGAGTGGTTATATTTAATTTAAGAGGAAATTTCTATATGTGGTGGAAATATCTCAAGAATGTCAAGGGAATTTGAGAGAATGAGTTGACCTAGAGTATGTTTGAGAGATACTTGTTTGAAACATATTATGGTAGAGATACTTGTTTGAAACATATTATGATAGTAAATTTAAATAATTCCATGAGCATAAGTTTGGGACAAATTACCATGGATTCTTATACCAACAAAATTATAAAACTATTTAGGTATGTGCCTTACATCAAAGGAAAAAATATAAATATCCAACACTTCCACACTGAAATTCAATAGTGCTACAAGGATAGAATAAAATTTGATGAACAAAAGATGCTAGAGGATACCATCCAAAAGGAAAAATATTGTTATAAATCTTATGGCTAATCCAAGAATAACATTGAATTTCATAAGTCCCAAGGGGGGAGCTCAAATTGTAATCGAAGTAATGTGAAATATGTGAAGATTAAGAGATCCAATGTTCAAATCCCCTCAGTTTTAACCGAGTTTATGGATAGGAGGACAAGTTGTAGACCCCCATAAGTTTACTAGAAGTTACATGTGAGGCGGGCTAATGGATTCCTTTGGGATACAAAAAAAAAAAAATGAATTCCATAAACAATGGAAAAAGATAGAAAAGACTTCTTTCAGAAACAAGGGATATGTTATATGTAGGTTGAGTAAAGTATTAAGTTCAATACACCTACCAAAAGTTAGTTTCACCAAAAAAAAAATCTCACTCCAAGTGGGTCAACCGATTCGACCAGGAAAAGGAAGAACCTAACAAAGTGTTGGTGTTGCAGGGAATAACACTTCTTAATATACTCTCCACACCATGAGAAATATAGCAGAAGGGTGTACGATTTCTAAGAGGCTGCTGCAGTAAATGATGTGGCTCGAAGTGTACCTTATATTTATGCAACTATGGAAAATAAGAAAGTGGACCAGCAAGCAATAGTGGTGGAAATGGAAGGTGTACATGTCAATAATCCTATTTCAATTTTAATTGACCCTAGTTCTAACCCTAGTTATGTTATTCCCCAAGTTATGGAAGCATGTGTTTTACAAAGGAAACAATATGCTAAATCATGGCTAGTTCACCTAACCATCGAAGTAAAAAGGAAAGTGTTTGATTATGTCAATTTGTGCTAGTTTGACATGAGTGGCATACTTACTAAAGCCACTTTAACTATCTTTCCCTTTAGGTCATATGACGTGCTGATTAACATGGATTGGTTGGAAATGCACAAGGAAAAATTTGATTTCTATGACATGACCTTGAAATTCATAGATGATGGAGAAGAGAAATTGATACTATGAGGAGTGGAGAACCATGTCTCTATGAGATAAATTTTAGCCCTAATTTTAAATGAGTGTTGCAAAAAAGGATGCCCTTCTATGCCATAGAAGTTACAATTTTAGTAGAGGAAAATAAGTTGAGAATTGAAGATCATTCCATACTATAAGAATATAGTGATGTATTTACAGAAGAGATATCAGGACTACCACCTAAGAGGGACATTGACTTATCAATAAAGATCACTCTAAGATTAGTGTTGGTGTCCAAAACACCTTATAGAATCATCATACTTGAGTTAGTGGAGTTGAAAAAACATATAAAGTAAATGTTGGATAAATTTTACATTAAACTTAACGTGTTACCACAGGGAGTTCAAGTATTATTTGTGAAGGAAAATGATGAAACCCTTCGGTTTTCTATCAACTGCAAAAGACTAAACAAAGAAACCATTAAAAACTAATATCCTTTTCCCAATATTGATGTTTATTTGACCTACTGAGAGGAGCCAACTTTTTTTGAAAGATAGATTTGAGTTCCAGGTATTATCAAGTTTGGATCAAGGATGAACCAAAGTATTTTCAAATATAGATTTAAGGTCTAGGTATCAGTAAGATGGATTAATGATGAGGATATCAAGAATACTGCATTTAAGTCTAGATATTGGCACTATGAATTTGCAATGGTTCCATTTGGGTTCAAAAATGTACTAGCTACGTTTATGTTCCTCATGAATAATGTTCTCAGTAATTCTTTGAACAAGCTTGTGCTATTATTTATTGATGAAATATTAGTTTTTTCAAAGACCAATGAAGATCATGAAGAAAGTTTTAGGTAGTGATAGAAGTGTTATAAAAGCATCAATTATATGTTAATCTTAGCAAATGTGATTTCCTCCAATTGCAAGCACGTAACTTGGGTCATGTTATCTCAAAAGGAGGATTGACAGTTGTTCCTGAAAATACTAAGGCCATAAAATAGTAGCATGCACCCCAAGAATAAGAAATTAAATATTTTATGGGGTTAGCAAGATATTATAGGAGATTCACTCGAAGATTCTCAACGATTGGGTGCCCAATTATAACAATGCAAAGTAAGGGTGTGAGATTTCATTAGACATCAGAGTGTGCAAACACTCTACAAATGGTTTTGAACAGTTGAAGCAACATCTCACACATGCCCCTATTACAATGATCATAAATCCAAAGAAATATTTTCTCATTTGTAAGATGCATGCAAGAAAGGACTCAATGGAGTTCTCATGCAAGATGGACATGTGATCAATTATGAGTCTAGGAAATCAAATGAACACCAGAAGAATTATGTAACAAGTGATTTAGAGCTTGCATCCATTGTGGATGTTTTGAAAATGTGTAGGCACAACTTTTTTGGGAGTAGGCTCATATTAATGACAAATCACAATGGGTTTAGGTATTTATATGAATAACCTAATTGAATTCTAGGCAACTAGATGAATGGCTTTTATTAGTAAATATAGAGAAAATAAAGTGGTTGATGCACTTAGCAGAAGCATGAAAATGATACACATGGAAGCCATAAACATATATGAGAAAAACGTAAAAAAAAAAAAAATTATAGAAGCATTGTAAGAAGATCAACATTAACATGATGTAAGTGCTTGCAACAAGAGCTCGAGGGGCTAATGAGAGAAAATTATCAGTGAACCAAGGATGGATTATTGATGTTCAGAGATAGAATATACATACCCAACATGGCTAAGTTAAAGAGACTCATAATGGATGAGTTTCATAGAAGACCATATGTAGGTCACCTATGATATCAAAAGATGATAGCAACCATCGGGAACTATATTATTGGCCAAGGATTAACAAGGAAATTATTGAATTTATTGCCAAAATTTTATAATACAAATAGGTTAAAGTGGAATGGAAACACCATCAAAATTGTGGTAGCCAATACCAATTACATAATGGAAGTGGGAATTCATATCAATGGACTTCATCATATATTACAAAGAACCCTTAAGCAACATGGTGCAATCATGGTGGTAGCAGATAAGCTAAGTAAGGCAACTCACTTTATAACTATAAATTCTACCTATAACATAATTGATATTGCCCAGAATGTTATGAAGGAATTTTTTAGATTTCATGGCATGATCAAAGATCATATCTTATAAGGATGCTAAGTTTATCTCTAATTTTTGTAAAACTTTGTTTACAGGGTTTTGATCCTAGTTAGCTTTAGCATAGCATATGACCCTAAGATTAATGGACAAACATAACATATCACCCTGATATTGATGGACAGATAAAGAGACTAAAAAGAAATTTCAAAGGAATGTTCAAGATGTATTTCATGCACCAGTCCAAGAAGTCGGAAGAATTTATTTCTTGGGAAGAATTTGTATACAACAATGGCTATCAAGAATCATTAAATATGAGCCATTTTGAAGCTATATATGGAAGAAAGTGCAATATTGCAATTAGTTAGGGATAATCTAATGAACATAGTTTACACTTGGGCCAAAAATGTTATGAGGAAATGGAATAAGAAGTAATTAGCATATGGTATAAATTGAAGATAACACAAGATTGATAGAAAAATTATGTAGACTAGAATAGAACACATAAGGAATTTAGGGTATGAGAGGATGTATATCTCTAAATCAGGTCAAAGACAAGGTCCATAGGAGTAGGATCAAAGACAAGGTCCATAGGAGTAGGATCAACTGTCAATTTAGTAAAAATACATTGTGGACCCTTCCAAACCTTGGAGACAGAGGGACTAGTAATCAAGCAGGTCAAGGTACAATGCAAGCATTTTGGACCAACTAAAGCAACATAGAGGTTGGATGATAACAAGAGCAATTTTTCATATTCCACTTCTTTGATAATTGATATGATTTAGTTTGTATACTCTGTCTCTCTCTCTCTCTCTCTCTGTGTGTATTGTGTAGAGAGGAATTGTTTCATATTCCTTTTCTATATATATATAATATAATATGAAACATAAATATCACACAATACAAATGAAATCTATCGATTATCAAAGAAAAGGAATACCAAACATTCTCGACTTGCAAGTCGAGAATGTTTTCTATTCCTTTTCTTTGATAATCGATATTATTTCATTTGTATTGTGTGATCTTTATGTTTCATATTCTGTTTCTTTAATAATTGGTTTATATCATTTGGTTTATATATATATTTATTATATCACTTAGTGAAAAGTAAGTTAAGGATAGTGTTTCATATTTCTCTTATTTGATAATCGATATGATTTAGTTTGTAAGAAGAGCTTCGGCGTAAATCACATGAAAAAGACCATTGTCGACGCGTTTTGATGGATCACAGCAGCCTCAATTCTACAATGATTTAGTTTGTATAGTGTGATTTTTGTGTAGAGAGGAATTGTTTCATATTCCTTTTCTTTAATAATTCATCTCACTTAGTTTGTATAGTGTAATTTTATATGTGTATAAATATTCAAATGAGCATTATTTAGTGCATTTTACATTTATTATTAATAATTTTAGGGACCTATTTTATTGTGGTGGTACATTTTTTTTTGGATTAATTATTATTAAGGTAGTATTTAACCTGGGAATTCCTATTGGTGTTTTGAGCCCACCAATAATTAAATTAGAAGAGCAATGAACACAAGAAAAAAACTAAATTCACACAAATAGACACAAGATTTACATGGTAAAACCTTAATAATGTGTCAAGGGAGTCTCCACAAGGAAATGGATTGGAATATTTTATTAATCAAGGTCAACAATGACTCTCCAATACAATAGGCCTCTTAGCCTACAACATTTGGATAGGAAGCTACTATTACAAAAATTCTTATCGTTATACAACCATATGTTAAGGTAATAAGTATATTTACAAAATCTTTTAAACTGTTATAATTCTTAACAATATCCACCTTGACAAAAAAATTCCTTCCAAATCCCTTTCCCATTCCCATTCATCATCTTTTCTAAAAACCTATAGAAGCCAAACACCATCGTTGCTTCTCCACCAAATTTAGTTTCGTTGACATGTCTGCACAATTCTCCTATGTGTGGACCTCTTTGAGAGCTACTTCACCGCCATCAATTATATACCTTATAAAATGGTACTTTACATCAATATTTTTAGTCTTGTTTTGATAAGTGTTAGGATATTCCGACACGTAGGAATAGTTAAGTATAACTTGGTCTAGTATAGAGTTAGGTAAAGTATGTTTCTTTACTATGTACATTTGTAACTTACAATCTGATGGTCACGATATGTAGTGATCTGACGGTTCATTCTCTCCTCGGTATTACCGACACTTGATCCGTGGCTTGACACCCGATTGGTCCATGAATTCTATTTAAAGCGCATGGAGGGTCATTTGTAGGTTAACCGTGCATGAGAGAAGCTTATGTAAATTTTCATTCTTTTATTAATAAATGCCTGTAGTAGCCACGTTGGCGCAGACCGTGGACTGTTTCCTTCTCTGAGGCTTTTAACCACGTCAAAATACTGGTGTATTGATCTGTGATCTGTTTGTGAGCGGTGTCCTTTTGGTGTTCTGTCTGAGGAACTTACCCTGTAAATTCCTACATGGTATCAGAGCTATTTGAGGGTCGCGTCCGTTGTTGATCCAAATATGAAGCCAGTAGAATTGCATGCGACTGTCATCTCCTAGATCTGTTGTTTCTGACTGCTTTCGGGCCGAGAGGACTGCTTTTTTGTGTTGGGAGCATTTTTTCTAGTGAGGAACCCCTTTTGTTTCACGCGAAAAGTTTTCTGGTAGCCCTAGTTGCGTCATTTTTTAGATCTGGAGGTATACAGTGTTTATTTGCAGTTTACTGTTATTTTCTCTCTGTTTATTTCGGTTTCGGTTTATTTAGCTATTTTTTTTACTGGATCTATACTTTTCATTTCTACGTATGCTCTTTGCCTTGCGACTCTGTGCGATCTGGGCAAATCAGAAATAGAAAGGAAGAATTTTTCTCATGCGTATGCTCTTTTCCTTGCACCTTAGTGTGATCTCGGAAAATCAGAAACATTGAGGAAAATATTTAATTTCCGGGTAAAGCTAACTTTAATCCATAAGGCTTGTTTTTTTGCATGTCTGTGTTGGGTTTTGTGTTTTTGTTTTGTAGGGAGAAAAAGAGCTTTCTCAAGCAAGCACACAATCCAAAGCATCCGTGACTAAAAGAAAACAAAGCCCCCCCCTCTCTCTCTCTCTCCCTCTCTCTCTATCTCTATCTTTTTGTATAGCTCACTTGGTTCAAATCTAATTTAAGAGAGTAGAGGTCTTGGGTTCAAATCTCCTTTTTGTTGAAAAAGGAGCGTTTTTTTCATTTCTGCACATTCCCGCACTTTGCCGGTGCCTTCATCAACTTTGTTTAAAAAGTTCATAACTTCTTCATCCGGAAGCCGTTTTCAGAACCATTTTTTTGAACCAGCCTAATTTTTCAAGCTCTTTTCATTGGAACACTTAGTTTCAGCATATCTAGCTTCAGTTTCTGTAAAAATGGAAAGTTCATGCCAAGTTATCCTTGACAGCACCAACTACTTCCAATGGTGGTCCTACATTATGGATTTACTTAGAAGTAAAGGTTTTTACCGAATCGCCACAGGCCAATAAACCAAGCCAAAAGATGAAGCAAAAGCAGCCAAATGGGAAAATAGGCAAGATCAAGCACGTGGGTTAATAGGGATGTCCATCTCTCCCGATCTTAGATTCCATATTTCTGAACTTGATACTCCTGATAAAGCAATGGAGCAGCTTACTAAAGTTTTTGGAATAAAAAATGAACTTA
>APFE031057521.1:0-11954 GCA_000404065.3 Pinus taeda | reverse complement strand
TCAAATGCGTTTTAATTTCAATGTTTGAACCTTTGTAGAAACAAAATTATAGCAAAAATTCCATGATGACCTGTTTGAGATGTAATTCTGGAGCTTGCGAAAACCCTAACTTCTTCAAATCATATCTCCAAACATATAGCGAGACAAGATCTAAAATTCATACCTGAGGTTCAAAACAATTTCAGGTCAAATGGGTTTTTTTTTAGCTTCTGAAACTTCATAGAGAAAAAGTTATAGTGACAATTCCATGATGGCCTATTTGGAGTATCGAAACCCTAGAATCCAAAGCTCAGGTACCAAATGTTATGAAACCAACTCACAAAAATATAGAAAGAATAGATAAACAACTTAAAAATCCACCTCTTCGAGGGGGAAACCTCCTTTACATTACAGAAATGAACAATTCTTGGATGATAAAAATGACAAAACCTCCTTTCTATATATAGGAATCTAATGGGTCCCAATACAATCAGAGCCTACATAACAATAATATTGTGGGGGCACAACAATAAAAATAGTGGGATTTTATGGGGCATAATAATAATAACATGAGGACTATATGAGCACAATAATACAATAATGGAGTTGCACTAATAACAATACGGGGTTGCACTAGTAGTATAGGGACCTAACATACATGGAGCCAAAGAAGATTTATTTCTCCCACTTGTCACCTTCATCCCTTCGTTCTTCATTCATGTTTTTTTATTAAAAGAAGCATAAGTAAGCATGTCAAGTAACTTGAAGACACATTTTTTTCTTTATTAATCTAATTCAACATATTTCCCTTCATCGTTTCTCAACATTTATCCATTATCTCACTTTTACTTATTTTATTACTTTTTTATTTTCTTTACTCTTAATTGCCTTTCCATGTTCCTTTAAATCTCAACCACCTTACCTCTTAAATCTCAATTATATAATCTCCTAGATATCTTCATATTAAAAAAAAAAGAATGAAAGGTGCTTAGCAGTAAATTTAGGTTATCATAGAGTGGTTATGATATAATGTTTTATAGCCCATGCCCAAACCCTTTATCTTTCTTTTGAAGGGATTTATTTTTCATTAGATTAAATAGAAATATCTAGTTTATCTAGCTAATCTTCTATGGGTTAATATAATTTGTAATTTGAATAAATATTTTTGTTATCCCTCTTACATATTAGTAGTTAATACATTTAAAGGTATAATTGATATTTCTCAAACATTTTGAGGTCTTTTATATTGCAAGGTTTTATGCTAATACTTTGGACTATCAATCTCATTTTAAAGTTTTTGGGAAAGCAAGTATTAAAAGGTAAATAAAATACACTTGTTGTGCATAGAAAAAATAGAACCAACCCCCTATGTACCCCAAAGAATACAATTTTTTTTTCAACGAAAGGGGTGAGAAAGTGAGCATAACCAAAGTGGTGGAGGTCGTCTTCGACACGAGCCGACTCATCATTGAGATATAACTTGGTTGTTATGTGATCTCACCCAAATATCCTATTGGTGTAGGTGTATTTTCCTTTTATTGGATTCATATCACTAATATCCCAATCTTCTAACACCATCAAGTCCCTGATCAGTCATTAGGCAGGTGATGCACCCTTACATAAAGCTTCCTCACTGATATATCTTTTTACTTGTTCTAGACCTAGTGATTATATTAGATGGATTCTTAACTAGGTTGTACTCTCATTTTTTTCCTTTCCTTATATTAGTTTTCTTCATTTCCATGATCATTAGAGTTCTTTATATCGGTTGGATCAGCACACTTGTCACTAATTTGGAAACAAATAACAAGTCATAAAAATTAGGTGGGACACATCACTATTGTATAATTAAAACATCACTATTATATAACTAAGATGTAGAGTAATATATATATATCTAACAACATTCATCTAAATATAATATGTTCTTAATACCTCAATTAGTTTAACAAATAAATAAATGTTCATTTATGTATAGCTAAGATGTAAAGAAATACACTAGAGATATATCTGTTACCTTTTACTTTATATGTACATAACAACATTTAGTTATGTACCTAACAACATTTGGTTAGGTATAATACCTTCTTAATGGCTCAAGAAAATGAATAAATACTCATTTATATGTATAAAAAAAACTTTTTAAATATATTACTCATTTATATGCATACTTGTTTTTTTAAATATACTAAAATTAAAATTACATGCTTTAAAATGACAAGATACCCAAGTTTGAACCTTGTGAAACCTTATAAGATGGTAAATTTAAAACAAATATTTTATATTTCTATTTTTATTACACCCATTCTCATTTCCTTTGTGGCAAGAAATAGACGATTAGCTACTGATAATGAATATAGGTAGAATGGAATAGATTAAATAAAAATATTATAGTAATATTTAATAACTATTTTTTGATTGATAAATATGTTAATATTATTAATATTAATTAAGTTTATTTTGAGTGGTTAGAAGAAATGATTGTTATTTTCTTTAACGAGTTTCAAGTTTTGCAAATGATATGTGAGTCATACTTGATCATTACTATATATATATATATATATATATATATTATTATATATATATATATATATATATATAATGGTATTTCTGTATATTTCGTATGTAGTTCACGGTCCTTTTTGAAGCCCCGAAATCGGGTTGACAACAAGGGGATAGGCGCCGAGTGTCGGACCTTTGGTTGCCGGCTCCTTTATCCATTTGTATAGGGGGTCTGATTGGGAATATGGGACTAGTTTCCCAATTCAGTGTGTGTGTGTGAGAAAGATGGGTGTTTCTGTTCTAAATGGAATACTTCTATCTAATCTAATGGTATGCTATTGTATTCTAATAAACAGAAAAACATAGGAATTTATGCTAACCTGGTGTGTGATCTTTCTTCTATGCGATCTAAAAAGATTTTGAATAATAACTGGTAATAAAGATCATTCAGCTATCATAAGAAAAGAATTCGATAAAGATGTGCTACTTCGTATAAGAAGTTAGATGAAACAGCTGTGAAAAACTTATCGCGTAAATAAGCTATTCATACACTAAACATAAACAGATAGTTATCACCGTCAAAAGTGCCAAATTATAACTCAGACATCCATGCTATAATATATAAATAACTGAAAACTGAATATCACTTTAACGCATAAGCAGAAATGGTTAAGAGATAAAAGTACCATTTATAACTAGTCCTACTCATGAGCTTCAAGCAATGATTGATTTATCTCTCCTTGATTTAACATCTACTAAGTGTACAGTAGCACAACATCAGTAGTAGATATCAAATGCAAATATCAAATAAACCATGTTCCATTCATTCACCAAAACCTCCTCTGAGGGTGAAAAAGTGCATGTTCTGAGGACAAGTTTTTGATAAATTTCTGGACCCTTCTCTAAATGCATGAGAAGGGTTTAAATACTACTAAGTAAATAACTTATTTATAGAAATTGGGGATTTGGTCTAAATGACCGTCCTCTTTCTAAGCAAAACTATTTCTAAAATTAAATTTACATCTAAATATTTCTAAATCTACTGCTTAATGTCGCAAGCATTCAATATTTTTCTGAGTAGAGTCGGCTGACTGTCTTCCACCTTTGGTTGAGTCAAGCAAATAGAATCGGCAAGAGCTGGCATTATCTTCTCAGTAAAATTGATGATATTCTTGAGAATCATCCAATGAATATGTAGCATTACCATGTATGCCTGGTAAAAAATCACATTTCAAACTTAGTTAAAATTTGGACTCCTTCTGCTTTTCCTTCAGTCTTATGTTTCTAGTTTGCTTCTATCACTGATTTCTTGCAATTTTCGAGGCTCGCAGGTGACTGAGCAACTAGGGACCTTCATTTTCAAACAATTTTTGTAGCATCGAAAACTGCCTCTGTTTCTTGATCCGGGCTTCCCTGATGCGGTTTTTGCCTCTTGCACCTTTTTCTCTCAGTTGGTATAAAGCTCAAAATTTGTAGAAATAGTGTTTCCGTTAGCACTTGACCCTAAGAATTAAACTGTTTGTTTCTGGTATCAGCGTCGTTTAGTACCCATTCAACCATGGTTGTACATGTGAAATATGTGATAGATGCCTGAGAAGAGTTTTGTGGCTCTTTTTCTTCCTTGAGTGGATTAAGTATGCCTTCCGAAATATCCATTGGAGCACTGCCTTCCCTCCTCATTGTTTTCTTCATAATGCCCTGCATAACGCTTCGTCCTTCTTTCCTACAGTTTTACATTGAGGTGGAAGTAATGATAAAGGACTAATGACAGGAAAACTTTTAAATGCCGAAGATATGCAAAACATGCCACCTTACGTGAGCTATTTCTTTGAAAAACACAACGCCCTACTTCATTAACAACTGGCACTAACTCATTAATTCGCATTAAAATAAATGACCAACTCTTGGCTAAAGAGTTTTCTCGAACAATGAGCAGAACCAAATGCAATGGAGGGTTCCCGCGATTTTGCTTTGCGATGTCGCAGATTGCAATATCGCAATATCGCAACATCGCAATGTCATCGTGCTGTTTTTTATCACAAGGTCGCAGTATCGCGGTATCGCAATATCGCAATATCGCAGATCGTTACAATCCTTGTGTAATTCATGTGATTTTTGCGATTTGCGATATGCGATATCGTATATCGGTGATTTTTTGAAGCTTTTCAATGTGAGTGTTTCTTCAGTATATGCGATGCGATGAGGTTTCACGTTGCGATCTTGACTTTTGTCATTTTAAATCATTTAGAAGGTGTATCCTATCATTATTTACGCGATGCGATATAATTTAAGGAGTAAATTTAATTTTCTTCATTATGAAACTTAGGTTTTTAAATATTTTTCAAGGTATTTTCCTAAGTCCATGATGTTGTCAGTTTCATCTAAAAAGAAAATGTAACACTAACTAATTTTTTTGAGGGTCCCCACTTATTTGGTATTAGCAATAATACTTCATAAGGAGGGGGGTTGTTGGTGGCCACAACAGGTCCCTAGAGATCAGTGACTGCTACATCCATAGAATATTTGTAACAGATAGATCTATCCGAAGGAATAAATTCCTAAAAATTTAACCATGGAGCCTGACCCCAAGAGTGTCAAGAGAATTGAACTTGTGACCTCTCAATTGAAAGTGCTTTTAGCGACAGGGACTTGACCAACTGAATTAGTCCTCATGGCTCTTAAATGAATTATATAATGTTTTTATTTAAAATCAAATACATATTATTGTTGTTATGTAACATTGTAATTATCAATCCATGTTTTTTTAATAAAGAGATATTTAATCCTAAAATCATTTCAAAAATGAAATATATAAAGCTTATTTTGATGAATATAATAGAGAAATATGTAAAAAAAAAGTTATATTTTCGTAATAGTATCAAGTAATTTTGTATTAATAAATCTCATGCCAGAGGCACAACATTACATTAGAAATAAAAAAATAGTGCTTCTAATCCCATTCTCCACCCATTATTCATGTTGATAGGAGAAATTTCATAACATTATTAACAAAGCATTATACTAAATATTCAGTTTGTATATAATTAATAGACGTCCCCTAAAATTGAGAAAACCAAAAATTTCATACAAACAATACTTTTAAACATATGATTTTTCCTCCTCCTAGGAGGGGACATGCATCATAGCTATATATGGGACATTTATTTTTGGTAGAGGAAACTGAGTTGCATTTATAACTTATTGATTGAACCAGATGAGTGTTTCAGCGAGTAATAGTGAGCTAAATCTCCTTAATTTGGAGCTATAAATTGTTCACTTCATCTATGATCTAAATTGGATCATTATATTTTTTTTATCCATCTTGATTCATTTGGAGTGGAAAACGTGGCGGAATTAGCTCAGACCACCATTTTTATCAGCGAGCCCCAGTTTAGTGAAATGGGGTCTGAAACCTTTCGGGAGAAATTTCAGGTATCAAATGAAGTTTTTTGGGGTAAATATTTGCCACTTTAGCGTAGAACATTTTCATGCTATTATACACTTAGGGATCTTTCCAACAATGTAAGAAGCACATCAATCGGAGTTTGTATGCAAAAGTTATGCAACTCAAAAGTCGACCTTCCCGTTTTCACATCAATAGTTCAGGAGGATGCCGCGTCAGCCCATATCATTTATGGAAAATTGACTACTCATTTGTTTGTAATGTAAGATACTTGAGAAGAGTCTATATTGCAACTCTAGTTAAGAGTTGATGTAGTCAAAATTAACCACTACTAGGTTATCATGTTGTGTTATAACCGGGGCACTAGGAGGAAGAGGCATCTCATTATTTTGAGGGAAATTTGCTCCATAGCTGAGAAAATATAGCCACGAGAGATATTCCATAGAGAAAAGATAGAGGATCTATGAACTATAGCACACCACACGCCATGAGAATTACTTCTTTTTACCCAAAACCATATTTCCAAAGAAAGAAAGAGAGTGAAGTGACCTCACCTTCCAGTTGGGTTTTCTCTCGAAAGGGTTTCCGAGACAGCATACCTTATGTCTTGTGTGTGTGTGTGTGTATTTTTTTTTTTTCATTCTCTACTTTTCTACATAATTTCCATTTGCATGCATGGACTAATTACAGTTAAATCCATAGATCTTAAAGTTTAATAAACTCTAATAGTGTAGAATTTTTAGAGACTTTAATATAATATTATTAGACATGTTGTGATGAACTATCTAGTGGAATATTCATCGCATTTTATGTATCATTTGGTATCATAGCAGGTTTATTTGGGTATTTTTGGATATTTTCAGGGGATCTAGGTCGGTGGGATCGAAAATTGTAAAACAGTAATCATGGTCGAGGAATTTTTAAATGAACCTCGTGATCCTGTACAGGTGAGGTTTTCGTAGCTCAAACAATAAGCCATGGATATAAACCACAACGTAAACATCCTCATGGCATCCGTAAGCAATAATCTTAGGATATTTGGAGAAGATGGGTTTATGAATGCAGAGGAAAACTCAGAAGGGGGATCAGGATATCAGGAAGACAAGGAGAAGAAGCTAATGAAAGAATGTAATATCCCTTTTTTTTTGTAAAGTCATAGTGGCTAAGACAATATAATTAGTAGTTAAAAATATAGGTAATAATGGAAGGTTGGCCAAGATATTTTTGAAAGGAGAACTATGATAATGTAATTAATTATGTTGAAATAATAAATTATGATGTTGCAAGGAATTAGCTAGAAAGAAAAAAAGAAATATTGATATCATTATCTCGATCCATAGTTCTAGAACAATGGATTGGTTTTAGGAAAAGAGGCAAAACATTGAACTTTCCCAATTCACTCCAAAGAAAAATCCCCTTAGAGTAGAACCATGTGATTTTTTGGATAAGTAGAGAAGGGAATCTAGAAAAATCACCAAATTCAGGGGAAACAATAGTGGAAGGGGTGAAAAATAATCGTAGCATAAAAACAATGGGCTTTAAACGATGAGAAAGAATTATTTTCTCAAAAAAGATGCAAAAGAATCCTAGGTTATGGGGATTAGTATATTCCCGAAAAAACAGGACGTCGTTTTAGAAATTTTGCTGGGGAAGGTGAAATATAAATAAAGCCTATACCAGACCAGCAGAGGTTGTTGGTTGTGGGAGAGGTGTTGATGTGAGCTGGAGGAGAACTAGTAGATAAGGTTCACAGTTGGATTGAAAATTGTTCAATCTAGTTTAATTCAGTTCAAAAAATTGGATTCTGGTAATAGTGTGTCCATTCTTTTGTGTAGATTTGCATATTTGTATTACAATAGTTTCTCTGAAGTCTTATATAAATGTGTGGCACTAATTTATGTAAAACCTTTTCGAATATTTATTCTTATTAAGCATAGCATGCAAAAACAAGTTAGGTGCAATCTTTTTGCAATATTTATTCCTATTAAGCTTAAGATGCAAAAACAATTCAGGTGCAATCGTTTTATAATTTATATTCATATTAAGTTTAGTATGTAGAAGTAGCTAAGAATATTAACCTTAGTGGGGTGGTGATATCAGTAGAGTATTTTCATATGTAGGTTTGAGGGCAACCCAAAAAGAGTGTTTAACATTGTAGAAAGGGATTGTATGTGACTAGGTTGTTGTGTACCTCAATCAATGAGGGGTATTAAGTAATTTGTGGGCTTTTGGTTTGTAGGTTACCTGAACCCAATCCTAAGACATCCTCTTGCAATGTTTTGAGTAGACTAATTGGTATGTATTATAGAAAGAGTGAAGGATGATGATGGTGTCTTAATACTACCACTGCAAATATAGGATAGACTTCACCCATAAGGGAAGTCCAAGTCCATGATTTACCTGAGTAGAAAAATAAATTGTTAGACGAAATAGATTTCTGCTTGGGGAAACAAAGGATTTCATGAAAATAGAATCCATAATCTATTACCTGACTCACCTTTGTGGTTGTTGAGTGAAGCTATATGGGAAAAGAGGAAACTAAATGGCTCTTTCAAGAATCAAAATCGTTGCCTCTAATAACATGTCATGATTGTATATTGTACTGTAAGGAACCATAGTGGACTTAGTTACCATGTTACCTATAAATGGCTCTTACCATTATGATGGAAACGGCCAGATAGATCTTGGCTTACTTATATAAAGATAAAGAATAAACCCAAAAGAGAGTAAATGAACAATAATCACGTTGTATAGTAAATTCAATGAATGTTAGCTAAAATAGTTGCTTTTGTGTTATAGGGGACTTACAGTAAAACCATTTATACTATAAATTCATAGAGCAGTCATAGTCAAACTAATTAAGAAGCACATTCATGAAGTGGCTACAGTAAATCAACATAAGAAGCGAATTATGGAATAGATACAATAAAACAATAAAGAGCAAATTCAGCTCTACGAATGGCTCACAATAATAATACATTTTAGCTAACCGACTAAACATAAAATAACACAACTCCTATACCAAATTGAAATCATCAGATAGTTAATCATTCTAGAGCCATTACAAGTCCAAAAATAAAAATAAATTGCAATAAACAGACAACCATTGGAAACCTTATCAGGAAACACTCACTGGCATTTTTATGCATGCAAAGGGAGCGATGTCTAGGTTTGAGTTGGATTCGAGCTGAGGCCACCTCTAGAAGACTCAAGAAGATAAGGCATAGTTATTTCTAGTAACAAACATAGTAACAATCATAGAAGAAATGGTTGAATATAATGGAATAGAGCTAATTATTTTTACCAATGACAACATTCATAACTTGAACCCTTTTCATAGCAAGGAGTATTATAGATTAACAAAGATTGATTGAATGTAACAATATCAACTACAATCTATAGTTTGAACTCACAACTACCTATATATGTATACATTCCAGAAATATCAAAAGTACAACAGTAATATGAAAACCTCAGTAACACAGCAGGGCGAGGAATGTTATGGCCAGAGACAGAGCTCAAGGAGATGTACAAAATTATTACATTATACTGAGATTCTTAAGTGAATCTTAGAATTTTTTACAAGCATAAAAAGAACTAACAAGAGTAGAAATACCCTAATGGTGATTCACCCAATGATTAATTTCACATCACGATTGCAATGAAGAGAGCTTTGAACAACACCCATTTCTGTAACCATGTTCACCAAGCTAGAGGATCATTCCTCTTATAAGGTATAAACCAGATAACAACATTTAGGAATATATGGGAATCCGGAACCAACCTAGTAAACAGTACACAACTCAAGTTTATCTAGGCATATTTGTGGAAGAACCTTGCAAAGGTGCTAACTAGGATTCAAGTTACATGCCTACAACAAAAATCATTAACAGACAAGTGAGCATAGGTAGAAGAGAATAAGGAATGTTAATATTATTCTATAAAATAAAAACCAAAAACAAACAGTAACCCAAAATTATACGTTTGAATGGTGAGGATCTTTGCTTCTCGAAGCAAGAACCTGCAATGCATGTTAAGCACTGTGAACACTAGAACAATGAGCGATCACATACAAAAATTGACTGAGCGGTTGGTTGCATATATCTTACCTAGAGTCGTGCAAAGCTCAAGGGGGCGGGCCATATCTGAAGCTTCATCGAGCCTCTCCATACATTACAATCAAAACCCCACAATAAATGGCGAAAGCATTCAAATTCACAAGATAAACACTAGTGGTGGAAAAACACTAAATTCCATAGTATACCCAAATAGCATGCATACTTTAAATTCTAGTGGCAGTCAAACCATGAGAGTTCCTCATGTGAAAGAAATGGAGTAACTAGAGGGAATCAAAGGAACCCAGTATAATAGGGTATTCGCCATGGGAAACTACTAAGAACCATTTTTTGATCCCTTATCATCACATTCATTGGTGAGGAGATAGAGTTGGACTTCATAGAGGAACCTCAGGTGTAGACCAAGAAAACAAGGGAAATAGAGTGAAAATGCATAACCAAACAAAATGATGACCAGAGTGAAGGAAGGATTAAGGTCTCAGTTACTTAGGATTTGAGGGTTTCATTATAATTCCTTGATCCATTCCCAAATTATCGCCCTTGAACTCTCATCACCAATAGAGTTATACAATCGAGGAAACCCTAGTATGCGGAGGAGGATGAGGCCACATGGCCCAAGGGACATGTCACATTTATACATGACCATGGTACAGCTGGGCATGAGCAGATATGGTCGCATTCAGGGTTCTGACAATACGTTGTGGTAAAGAAAACCAAGTAAAGGAATAGGGTAACCATGAAGGTATGAGGGGAGACCTTATTACCAAGTATCACCAAGTGGGAAATTATGTTAAAGTTTGGTGAAGGGATAGAATCACCCCTAGGTATTCAAGTGTTTATAGCTATGAATGTGTTTATTAACTAAATATATGTGTAGTTAGAAGTGGTATGAACCAGACATAGGGAGTATGGTTACCTTTCTTAAAAATGAAGAGATAAATTAGAACAACCCAATCGACTACATAAATTAGTGTTATGCATTCTCATTGAATACTATAATCGTCTATAATGGTTGTTGTTATGATTGACTACGGAAAAGAAAAAGGAAAAAAGAAAAAGAAACTGATTTGGGGAGCATGATAAAGAACCCAGAAAAGATTAACGTAATTCAATTTTCATGAATCAATCCCTTTTCAAAATGGAAGCAAACGTTGAAATCAAGTCATACCATCATGAGATCAATTCTCTAAATTTGAACCATTGGTTGCAGCAACTGGAAATTTATTTCAGTATCCATCACATCAAGGAAGGGAAAAATATCCCATTCGCACAATTGAAATTAGAGAGCCATGCATTGACTAGGTGGAAGAGCCACATGAAAACCTTGAGGTTGATTGGAGAACATCTAATGACTAAGTGGGAGGATTTCAAAACCCTCATTAAGTCATAATTTTATCCCATTGGGTACGTGGAGGTCCAGTGGATCCGGTGGCATTACTTCAAGCAAAAGTCAAGCCAAAGCATGCAGGAGTACACTACATAATTCAAAAATATGGCTATAATGTTGGGTATCTCTCCAAAGAATCGAGATGTAGTCCTCAAGTATTTGGGGGGTCTACACTGCCATCTCCGTGAGCAAGTGATGTTGTTCAAGCTCAAATCAGTTGATGAGGCTTGTGTACAAGCATAGTACCCAGAGAACATAGGCTTAAAAAGAGCCCAATCAAGTGGATCAATGCAAAAGGAGCAAGACGAAGCTTCTAAGGAGGGGAAGAAGAAGAAAAAAACGAGAAAATATAAAAGACGATAGTCACAAGACACCACTACAAAGTTATTAGCAACCACTGCAACATTGATGGGTGTACCAAAGAGAAGCATTGGGAGTTGCATCCAGAGCTAAATTCGAAGAAAAAGAGAAAAGATAATAAGAAGAATAATCTCATGGTCAATGATTCAAGGAACCAAGTTTAAAGCATCTTAGAAGTGTATGAGATGATAATTTGTACATCAATTGAAAAGGAGATCAATTTGAGTAGCCTTTAATAAATAGGAAG
>APFE031057518.1:37462-53239 GCA_000404065.3 Pinus taeda | reverse complement strand
ATGGATGTTGTAATTTAATTTATGTTAAACATTTTATCTTGGTTAAAATAAAAATAAAATAAAAATCAGCTATTAATTCTATTAATTTTTATAAATTACTAATAGTAATTTTTAAGCTCCAGGTTTATGATAACCCATGGTATTGACCCATGGTATTCATGTGAGCATAGACTATTTAAAGGGGAAATTCTATCTTAGATCCATCTTAATTTTGGGTCTACGAAGTGCTCAGAGGGATAAATAGATTTCATCCCCCTAAGAGTGGTAGATGTGGAGTTAAGATGGATATAGGTTGGTTTTTATGATAATGAAGATATTAAATAGACTTAGGAAATTATATTGTAAAAACATCTTAAGGTGAATGGTTAAAGCATAGACATTGGACAAAAGCATAGACATTGGATAAATATATTTGTATACTTCTGTTTTAAACTGAAACAAATCCAGGGCTAAAAGGAATGGATTGATTGCACTAGTCATCCTTCTGTAACTTTCCAACATATGTTGGAGTAAACAGATTGTAATTTGGGTAATTTTTCTAATTGCAAACGGGAACATACTTGTGTATTGGTAGGGTGGTTATGAGGTCCCTAGAAGTGATGAATTTGAATTTTTCTTGGTTTTATATATAGTATTAGGTTTTTTCTCATGCTTTCTGTGAATGGAACGGGTGAATTTTATCTTACATCCACTAGATTATCGATATGTAATTTCGGTAATTTTGATTTCAAAAGATATTTTAAAGAAATGCAATGATTTCATTTGTGTATTCAATAAACACAAGATTTTATAATTGAGTAAATATTCGCCATGCCTGGTGAGAGATTCGCCAAAAAATTATATATACATATCATATTATTGATAAAATCGCCTTCCATTTTTCTTATATACCATGGAAATTCGCCCATTTATTATACATGTAAATTTAGGGGGGGGTTCTTAAAATTTTCCCTCTTGAGTACCAAATGCATCTCAGAATCCTTGATACCCAAGTTTGTGCGAAGGGTATGAAAAATATTGGTAAACTCCGACACGTCTTGGTCCCTTCCCTTCTGTAGCATGGTCCACTTTATGTATTTATCCTCATAGCTTTTGACAGGGTAGTACTACTCCTTGATGGCATTCCAGAATGAATTCCAAGTGGGTGCGGATGAAAAAGTGACACCGTACTTTCATCTTTCTGCTCACAGTGGGTTTCCCACCAGTCCTTGACGTAGGGTGCGGCTTTAAGAAGAGCGAAAGTAATCTTTTCCCGACTGGAAAAATCATGAACACAAAAATACCCTTCTAGCAAATTTAACCATTTCTCTACAGCACCTGCATATATCTGACCCTCAAATATGGGAATGTCAAAGTTAAATTGTACCTTAAAGGGTGTGGTGCTTCCAGAGTAGCTGTTGGAAGTAGATGTGTCGCCCCTAGGTAGCCGCTAAAGGATCTGGGAAAAGTTGTCCATTATCGCGTTCCTTTTTTACTCGAGGGCTTCTTCGAGCAAGATTTTGATAAGATCTCCTGCCCCCTCGTCTTTCTTTTCATCTGCCATGGGAGGTCGTCAGGATTTGCAAGGCTAGTCTTGCAAAGGTTTAACCAGTTCAAGCCCTAACTCCTTATATCCCGACCTCGCTGGGGACATGCAAAGAAAAACAGAGAAAGAGTAGACAAAACTGATACCACTGATCCAGATTTAAATGTGAACGCAACAAATTACATAGATAACCATAAATACAGAGATGCAGCAGAAATAATACTTCATTTCATTAAAGTAAAATACTTAAATATCCTTACAACCAGAAATGGAAATAAACTAGCACGGGCAATGGTAGCTTATCTCTAGGGAGAGATGTGGCGGCTACATGCCTCTGAACTATCTTACAATGAGGCCCAAAGGCCTATTTATTGTTGAGAAATAATGGAAAACCCTAAACATCCAAAACCCTAACCCTAGGAGATGAAGCACCAAACTATGGGCCCCGTTTTGGGTAAATTGGTACATCAACTTCCCAGGGTCGTAACTTTGGCATACGATCTTTGTTTGACGCACACAATACCTCATTAGAAAGATCTATCTGAGGAATACAACTTTGAGAAGAGAAAAATTAGTCCATGGACCCATGTTTCTCCCATTTTTCCAAAAAAACGTCGTATAGGGCCTCAAAATGGCTTCGAACGTCCAGGACCCGAAAAATTGCAAAAAATAGTAAATTGTGCTACAAATAAGGAAACTAAAAAATTGAAATAAAAAATGGTGGGGGTACAAGTGGAATTGGTGGGTGGCCACCAATATCCACCTGGATCAGTATGACAGAATGAAATGAAGTCGGAGGAGGTAATATCTATCAATTTGTTGATCAGGGTTTTATGGCATGCAATTAGAGAACACCTATGGTTGTTGGAGAACACTTGTGACAAATAGGCATAATGAAATGAGATATTATGGATGGGTGAGATATATATATATATGTGTGTGTGTGTGTGTGTGTGTGTGACAAAGTGTTTTCATATATTAAAGATTTAAAACATTATATACTATATAGTTTCATTTATTAATATAATGTACGACCTATGGGCAAGGTGTAGACACTAGTTAGTGAGTGCATGCATCCCAGAGAGGAGATACGACCTCTAGAGAGCATGGAACACTCACTCAAAAATTCAAGATCAAATATGGGAGTGAGAGAAAACCCAAAACATCTATGAAAACAAAGTTAGAAACTCCTAGTTTATTTTAATAGTAGTAGCTTTAGAATTGGAACTGTTGATTTCCCATCTTTGAAATCACCCAACGATCAAGGAAAAAGAGCTATTGAGATAGGTGACAACTATTAAACATTGTAAATTGAAACAAAACCTCAACACTATAAAGATCATTGAGTTAACATCTCATTAACTACTCAACACTAATAACTTATTCTATATCTATATATCCTATACTATAATCTTATCTATATACTTATATAAACCATCAAATACCTAAAATAACTAAATAAACCAAAAATATAGGTTAACATAGTAAAACAATTAACATAAAAGAAAGAAATATACATTAAGACATGAAATATCTTATAAACTTGAAAAGAAAACCAACATTAAAAGAGATTCACCAACTAGGACTTTATTATGAAACAACAGTCAGGTTTCTCTCCAATTCAACTCTAACTATGCTTCTTAGTGAAATATATGCATCATTTCTTTTCCCTTCTCAACCAAATAACCCCTTCTCCCTCTAAAAGATTCAACATATAGGATGGAGTCTTAGTCGGGGGAATAGCTCGAAGGTCAAGCACTCCCAAATAAAACTTTGTTTTAACATACCATCTTGTGCTTGCCTTATGTTTTTCTTAATTGAATGTAGGATTGTTTGTCATCAATCATGATGACATGGGGCCCCTCATGCCAACAAGTTAGTCTCCTCTGTTTTCCATAGCTTCAAACCTTTCTAGTATTGATCATCGTATAACATTTTCCATAACCAATTGTATAAATTATGAATTGAATTTTTTGTTAATATTAAAGTTTATGTATTCCTTTTAATTCTTTGAAAAATACTTTTATATATAAAAATATATATTTACATCAAAAACTCAAAAACGGAAAAGAAAGGGCACCTATAGAGGATATTAAATATAGAGGTACATATAAATGATAGTTAATTTTGTTAATAGTATGAGATGTGTTTTATTTAATTTGAAGTATTAATGGAAACCAATTATTTATTAAGGGATTCCATGAATGAAGATTAGGATAAGAGGGCTAAGAAAATTATTGTTGTTAAATCTCGTTACAAACACTAGTATTTAATTCCACTTCAATCTCGTTATTATGAGAATGCATAAATTTAGAATTCGAGGCATCCATGTGATGACGATTGGTATATTATTACTTCTAGTAGTTGCTAGGATTGTTGCTTCTATGATCACATCTTGCTACCCACATAATTTCATCTCCTCGATATTTATGTTATAATTTTATCAAATTCTTTATGTGAGTCATATTTGAGTCTTGAAACCCTCCCATGTCATCAACACATGCATCTATGATTACCATGTCAAATTTCAGTGCATACAACTAAAAACTGAAAAAATTTCAATGTTGGCCCCATTCACAACTTCCTGTGTCTGGCGTCAATTAATTAAAGCATAATTTTGATTGATTTCTAAATATTAATTGAATTGAACATTTACCTAGCCCTCAAAGCATAAAGGGAATTGAACCCATTATAGCACCCTCCTCCCACATCTACCTAAGGAATCGGTCAGCCAGGGTAAACATGTGATGAGAGGCCACTATGATAAGACTCAACCTCATACGTAACCTTAAGGAAGTGGATTCGACAAAGCAAGACCTTATAGGCCTTTGTCAAGTGCTTCAGGACCCTTTGGAGCTAATCCACCACTCCAGGTGCCCAACCCCTAAGTTAACCTAGTATTTCAATGAATTAAACCCATAATCACTCCCATGACAAGGCATGCATGCGACTGGAACCCTGTAGTGGCTCCCATAATGCTTGCAAGGGAGAGACAACAATCTTTTTCAACCAGTTTTGTGCTAGAGACGAAGAGATTTGGGCCACTTTTTCAGGGCTAGTCTCCAAACCAATGCCTAAAACTTGATGATACTTTCCAAGACATTAAAAGACACATAGACAAAGCCTCTAACACAAAACTTGATCAAGGGATTGACCTAACCAAGCCTAACCATGATAGACATTTTGTCAAACACTTAGTAATGTGAAACCTATAGGTGTAAATAACATATCTGAGCATAGGGGTCTCATACTTAGCTGAGATTTTCCATGAAGAATTGTTTCCTTATCAATTTAACTTCCATTCCATCCATAATGTCATAGATACATTGTTCATTCGTTTACAAGTAAAAACATGGAGAGAGCCATACATAGCTGTTGTCATAAAACATACATATAACCAACATAGTAACAACATAAATACCATAAATATATCAGTCATAAAATCCACTTATAAATCAGTACATGTACACATGAAAACCAAGGGAATGAATGTCTCATTAATGAATGCAATAAACCAACGGAGATGGGACTACCACATTCCACCATACCATAAATTGGCTAAGCCAAGTATCTCTTCAGCCAATCACCCTCGTGTCATATTCCAAGCATGAATGTGGGACTCATAAAACACACCAAAAAGAACCAAACAATCATGAATGCCACTGGATTTATCCACCTACACCGTGAGGAATTTGAGTGCCTCGTAGTCTCTCAGGATTTACCGTAATCCACAGTCTGATCCAAGGTTCACTAGGCCCTACATCGAGACACATTTTCCAGGATTTACCACACATCCCATCCCAAGACTACTAGGACTACCAGAGAGAAATCCACCTCTTGGATTTACTGTATATCTCGCCATTCACCAATAAGGATTCATAGGCCCACTGAGGCACACAATCTTGGATTTACCGCAACCCATAGGTTTTTCAGGGGTTACTAAGCCAGTTGCTTTACCGTGATCCACGGTCTAATTTAGGGACCACTAGGCCATGCATTTTTCATTTTGGAGATCCACCCCACTCAGATTTGAATCCATATGGCCATCCCACATCAACTGAAGTATGAGAACTCATCTCATCAAAGATATCAGGAAATGGCAAGGCTAGGTTGAAGAACATTGTCACACCTGGAAAAACCCATGCCATGATAGAAAAGAACAACATGCAATACCATGCATGCCAAATCTAGCAAGGAAAATACACATGAAAATTGATACCTGCAATGAATCCTATTGTAGCTGCTTGATCTTGCATTTCCCTACCTGATCTTTGCTCCCTCTTGCCTTATCTACATTTCTTGCTCCAATGCCAAAGTGCTCCAATAAAACTCTAAGTGTCCAAGAGTGAGAAAGAGAGAGAGAGAAAATAGAAGAGAGCTCCAAAATTGAACTAATCAAGAGCTTAATACTGACTAAGCTTTCCAACTGATCCTTAGAAGCCTTTTTCTTAATGAGATCTCTAATTTATTAATTTTCCATTATTTTCCTTCAATTTCCTCCTCACATGAAACATGTGACCTTTTACCTTCCTTTTCTCCTAATTTCCTTTATTTTCATAAATAAATGTGCCAAAAAAGCATTTTTGCCTTTTAATTCCTTGCCAATTTTCCTTAACCAAAACACACATCTAGTGATGCCCACTAGGATATATTTTCCCAATTCAGCTTGGAATACATGTCCCTTACCCGTGGTCATATTTTGAGTTATAACTTTTATGACATGATCTTTTAACCAGGGCTATTACAAAATCCTCCCCCTTGGGAAACACCATCCTCGGTGTTAAATGACACCTATAACCAAGAAGGCTATTGAAAACAAAACATACTGCCCATGGAGATTTGTAGCACAGCTCATTGCAGTATTTACAATGACCATCTACTCAAACATGACAAATAGACTATTTACTGGAGATTTATAACATAACTCATTATGGTATTTACAATAACGGCATATACACATATACATTTAATTCAACCAGCAAATAACCATACTGTCTGTGGAGCTTTATAAATCCAGCTCAATACAATATTTACAATAATACACACATATACACATATTCACATTTTCTCAACCAGTAAATAAAAGTATGTGATGCATGCATCCGCAACAAGGGAATCCATAAGCTCACACCTCCACCCTCAAAGTAATACCATGATTTACCTACTTCCCAAGAAGTCCAAAATCCACTGCAAAGTCAAATCTGCATCCAGTGTCCAATGTTATAATCCTAGGCCACTTGTCCTCTCAGTGAACAGTTATTGACTCATTGTTTCAGTGCACACCCCCAATGTGCATTTGATTCCATCTGGCAATGCTAAAGACCAAAACTAATATATATGAGACTTTCCCTTCTCTGCTAAACAATCCCTCGAGAAATCCAGTCACCCCCTTTCATGCAGTTACTCACCTTTCAAGTTCCCTGACATCCCCTATCACGGGTGATCCATCCCTTGGAAAGGCTTCCTCACATTGGAAGATCAAACAACCAAGACATATACCTACCTCAACCATCATACCGTTCATAGAATGCTCATGGCAATCAATGGACACTATTGAGTACCACTGTCCCACAATGGCCCTGCTCTTGATGTACTCTACCAGCATACCACTGCATGTTCTAACTTCCTTTGTTGTTGTTGCCAATTCTTGCAGTTGATTTAAATCACCCAATTGGGCATGTTCATGCATTCCTATTCCAAGAACGTAATTTCCATTATATTCAAACAAAATGGAAGTAACCTCAAATCATACCTCATTGGTAGCTTGTCAATAAGGTATACTTGCAATCCTATTTACTTCCTGTCACAACAAGTCAAACTAGCATCTTTGAACAAATCATCATGTATAAACATATCACATCAGGTTAGCTCAAACACAACCATCATAGATCAACATCATAAATCACATGTAACCATCATAAACCAGAATCATAGATCTCATATAATCACCATATACCATAGTTATAAATCACATACATAATAAAATTGAAATAAAATGTTGATACTTATCCTTTCATCAATCCTTCGCTTCTACCTTTGTCTTTATTCTGTACACACTCTAGATGAGTTTCCACACCTGACAAACACCCAGTGCCTTCTCCTAAACCATGTGCACATACACATAGTGTGCTTCACACACATACAACCACACACGGAATGCAACACCATGAAAAACATGCACCTAGTACCGTGTGCCTTCAACACTGCATGTATGACATGTGCACAGTACCACACGTACACCAGTACCATATGCACAAAGCACCACCTACACAACGTGTGCACAACATCACTTGTACACGGCACCACCTACACAATGTGTACATAATGCCACATGTACACTACACCATTGTACAACATGTACACAAAACCACATGTACACAGTACCACACATACAACATGTACATGACACCATATGTACACAATGCCACATGCACGACATGTACACAACACCACATGCACACAACGCCACTTGTATAACACATAAACAACACCAAATGCACACAAAACCACTTGTACAATCATGCACACAAAACCATATGTACATAGCACTGCATATTCAACATGTCCATAGCATCATCTATACACAGCACTGCATATCCAATCATGCGCACAACACCATATGCAATATTCGCACAACACTATTTGTACCACCCTATACATAACATTGCATAAACAACATGTACACACACTATATATACACAACACTGCATGTGCACACATCATAGATGCAACATGTAAAACATATACAACATATGTACAACAGTAGTACCACACATCCAAAACCACACTTTCCTTACCAAGAAACCTTGCTTCCATTGTCTTGGGCCATGTTTACCCTAGCATGTCACAGACCACACTGCTTTCACTTTGTTGATGTATCCCTCGCTATAACATGTCCATAACATAAGAATAGGCATAATAAAAGCATACAATATAAATTCGTATTGCCATGATATTCACCTCATATGTTTGTCATGACTACTCTTCCCACTTGATTCCTCATAGTGAGGAACTTCTTCATGTCATTCACTTGCATAAGCAATCATTCTTCCACAAAGACAATTTCTGATGACCCTGTCAAACATTAACATAGATACATGGACACATACACACATATATATACATATAAATGTTAGCGTTAATAATCATGATCCATGATGACCCTATCATACATGACATATATACATACATACATACATGTATACCCATATAGACATCAGTATAATCATGGTCACAACATAATTAAAAGATCTCAAGGTCAAGGTTTAGAAAACTCCCTTTATGCGTGCAACACATGTGCAACATCAAGAAAAATAGTTCCCAATACAGCCAAGGCATATGATGCCTCCAATCCATTCAACTTACCCTTCTTGATTGTAACATTTCCCATGATTGTTCTGTCATCATCCATTTACAACAATGGACCCAACCAATCCAACTAACTATCAAAGTCTTGCCTTCCACTGCACTTATTCATGCACTGAGCTTCATTTGAATCTTACATTACCTTTCGAGTACTAGGCAGCTCTCCCTAAGCCCCATTAAATTTCCTCTTTCTCAACCAATTCCCAAGACTCAAAACTTAAAATGCAAGCACAAGAAACAAACAAGAAGAAAACCATGAAAGCCAATAACAACACGAGTCCACAAACAAAGTGGTAAGGCCATACACTAGACATAAATAAATCTGAAAATAAAGCATAACAAATCACAAAATACCAAAAGCACAAGACTAGCAACAAACACCATGACTCAATCCCCATGGTTCCCATGGAAAGCTCAACCCAAGCCTTCTTCAATATTTCATGGCAGTCTCTTGCCATGCAATCCCCTGCATCATACTACCATAAACACATAACTGTCGGTTCATAATAAATATAACAATATACCATTTATCTTACCTTGTTGATCCAATCATGTTGCTTGCAACTGAACACATCCAAGCCATCTCTCAAGGGACTCCAATTCCCTCCACCCATAACTAGAAACTAGCTAATATACCTTTCAAGTACATATTAATGAATGTAGCACATATCCACATGCTGCAACTTCACTTTGGTGATCTGCGTCTCTTGCTTTACCTCATTCAACACATTAGCATCATAACATACCAATAGCACCATGATGACCTAAATTTCATACCATGACTTCACAAGGCATGTTTTGACCTACTATTCATGCATAACTATAACCAAGACCATACATGCATAACAACATATAAACATATAACACATGACTACCAAACCTTATACACATCATTCTAGCTAGAGTCCAGTCATCAATGCAAGGTCATATCAACATTGTGTGCTATGACTTCATGCATGGTAATAACCGTTACTCCATTGTACACATTGCCACATGCAACCATCAACATGCATAAGCAGTGCCTAATCAACTACACATACGCATGAATGCATGTAGTCGAGCATAAGTGATCAATACTTGTAACCAAACGTACAAGATTGATACATGTAACCAAACATACAAGGATGTAATCAAGTGATACAAAAACATGTAAGCTACATATTACAATATGTAACCAATCACTCATGATAATGCATTCCACAATATCAACATCAACTTCCACATGACGACATCGCTACAATCATGAGCAAAATCATGCAAATGCAATAAACATATGGAATGCAAGTTTAAGAGACACACATGAAACTGACATGTATGCATGACCAACACATATCCCATCTAGTCTGAAGGTTGAACTTGGCTCTGATACCACTTATTAACACCCTCCTCCCACATCTACCCAAGCAACCAACCATTCGGGGCAAACATGCGACGAGAGGCCACTATGATAAGACTCAACCTCCTAAGTAACCTTTAGGAAATGGAGTCAACAAAACAATACCTTACAGACCTCCCTCAGGTGCTTCAATTCCCCCAGGAGCTAATCCACAACTCCAAGTGCCCAACCCCTGAGTTAACCTAACATTTCAATGAATTAAACCCACATTCGTTCCCATCACAAGGCATGCATGTGACTGGAAACTTATAGTCGCTCCCACAATGCCAACAAGGGAGAGACTGCAGTCTTTTTCAGCCAGTTCTATGCCGGATACTATGATATTTAAGCCACTTTTTTAGTGCTAGTCTCCAAACTAATGCCTAAAACTTGATGATACTTTCCAAGAAATTAAATGAAACCAAGGCAAAGCCTCTAACACAAAACTTGATCAAGGGCTTGACCTAACCAATCTTAACCATGATAGACATTTTGTCAAATACGTAGTAAATATGCAACCTATAGGTGTAAATAACAGATTTGGGCATAGGGGTCTCATACTTATTTGAGATTCACCATGAAGCATTGTTTCCTTATCAATTTAACTGTCTTTTCATCCATTAGGTCATGGATACATTGTTCATTCATTTACAAGTTGTCATAAAACATACATATAACCAAAATAGTAACAACATAAATACCATACATATAGTTGCTATAAAATACATATATAAATCAATACATTTACACATGAAAACCAAGGGAATGAATGTCTCATTTATGAATGCAATAAACCAACCAGATATGGGACTACCACGTTCCACCCGACCATATATTGGTTGAGCCAAGTCTCTCTTTAGCCAATCACCCATGTGCCATATACCAAACATGAATGTGGGATTCATAGAACTCACCAAAAAGAAAAAAACAAGCATGAAATCCACCAGATTTATCCACCTACACTGTGAGGAATTTGAGTGCCTCCTAGTCTTAGGATTTACCGTAATCCACGGTTTGATCTAGGGATCACTAGGCCCTACACCAAGACACAATCTCCAAGCTTTATTGTACATCCCATCCCGAGACTACTAGGCCCAACGAAGAGAAATCCACCACTTGGCTTTACCGTATATCCCGCCATTCACCAGAAAGGATTCTTAGGCCCACCGAGGCACACAATCATGGCTTTACCACAACCCACATTCTGGCTCAGGGGTTACTAGGCCAATTTCTTTACCGTGATCCACAGTCTGGTTCAGGGACCACTAGGACATGTCTTTTTCATTTCGAAGATTCACCCCACTCAGCTTCAAATCCATCTGACAGTCCCACATCAACCAAAGTATGAGAACCCATATCATCAAAGCTATCAGGAAATGACAAGGCTAGGTTGAAGAACACTGTCACACCTGGAAAAACCCATGCCATGATAGAAAAAAAACCACATGCAATACCATGCATGCCAAATATAGCAAGGAAAATACACATGAAAATTGATACCTACAATGAATCATGTTGTAGCCGCTTGATCCTGTCTTTCCCTGCTTGATATTTTCTTCCTCTTGCCTTCTCTACATTTCTTGCTCCAATGCCAAAGTGCTCTAATAAAACTCTAAGTGTCCAAGAGTGAGAGAGAGAGAGAGAGAGAGAGAGGATAGAAGAGAGCTCCAAAACTAAACTAATCAAGAGCTCAACACTAACTAATCTTGCCAACTAATCCTCAGAAGCCTTTTTATTAATGAGGCCTCTAATTTCTTCGTTTTCCATTATTTTCCTTCAATTTCCTCCTCACATGCAACCTGTGACATTTTACCTTCCTTTTCTCCTAATTTCCTTTATTTTCATAAATAAATGTGCCAAAAATGCGTTTTTTCCTTTTAATGCCTTTGCCTTAGCCTTTGCCAATTTTTCGTAGCCAAAAAACACATCCAATGGTGCCCATTACGATACATCTACCCAAAATTCAGCTTGGAATATGTGTCCCTTACCCGTGGTCTTATTTTTCCTTTATTAACTTTTATTACATGAACTTTTCACCAAGGTTGTTACACCCATGACCTCTCAATAAAAAATTAAGGTATTTTGACAATGGGTACTCGACCAATTGAGCACCTAATCCTCGACAAGGCTAGTAAATACATTGTGTGATAAGAACAGTAAAAGATAAATAATTTCATCTCCTCAAAATTTATGTTATAATTTTGTTGAATTCTTTGTGTGAGTCACATTTAAGCCTTGAAATCCTCCCATATTGACAATTCATGCATCTACTATAACTATGTCAAAGTTCAGTGCATACAAGCACAAACTTAAAAATTTCAACATTGGCCCCATTCACAACCCCTCTATGCGAGGTCAATTAATTAAAGTATAATTTCCACTGATTTCTAAATGTTAACTGAATTAAACATTTACTTGACCTTGAGAGTGTCGAGAGAATTGAACCTATGACCTCTCAATACCAAATTAAGTTTCTTTAAAGATGGTTGCTTGACCAATTAAGCGCCTAAACCTTGATAAGGCTAGACAGTGCATAACATGATAAGGACAGTAAAAAATAATAAATGATTTCATCTCCTCAACATTTATATTATAATTTTGTCGAAATCTTTGTGTGAGTCATATTTGAGTCTTTCAACCCTCCCATACCATCAATGCATGCATCTACTATAGCCATGTCAAACTTCAGTGCATATAAGCATAAATTGGGAAAAAAAATCAATGTTGGCCCCACTAACAACCCCCTCTACATAGGGTCAATTAATTTAAGCAAAATTTTGACTAATTGTTAAATGTTAAGTGAATTGAACATTTACCTAACCTTGAGAGCATCAAGAGATTGAACTTGTGACCTCTTAATAGAAAATTAAGGTTTTTTAAAGATGGGTACTTGACCAATTGAGCGCATAACCCTCGATAGTTCTAAATACATACCTCAATTAGCTTCTCTTGGTTTCAATAATATTATATCTATTGAAAAAGGAAAACCACGTGAAGCTGGAAGCTCATATGGCCCCTCCTCTCACATCATTCTCAATTCCCTGGTACCCAATTTATCTACTATAAAATATTTGAAAGAAACATAGTAAGAATCAAACCTAGCTACAAATTATTAAGAAAACAAAAAATTAAGCTAAATGAAAGAAGACAAATCAATCAAAAACATACAAACACATACCTCATACATTTCAACATTTTAATATCATAAATATTATTCTTCATCAAAGTCAACATCTGTATCATCCACTTCATAATTAATGTTTATCAAAGAATTGGCCATATTAGCATCATAATCAATGTCATATTTTCCAATCATATCATCGTCATTATCATCATCAGGAACATTGCCTCCTATGTTTCATTGAACTTCTTCAAGTTCTTCATCTGATTGTACATTGTCGATATCATCTTCATCTAGAACATTGTCTCTATTAACATCTTATTGAACTTCTTCGATGCCTTTGTCTAACACATGAAGTAACTACTCCTATACATCATCTCCTTCTTCCATATCGTCTTCTTCCGCTACATTAAACTCCACCGAACTTCCTCTTGGATCATATCTAGCAACATATGACCAACCCCCTCTACCTGGAACATCTGAGTAAAAGACTTGTTTTCATTGGCTTGGAAGAACATAGTGATATGGTCCTGGATCAAATTACCTTATATTATCCATGGTAAATATGTTATCATGTTGAATAACAATTCTATTAGGATCATGTTCATTCATTCGTATCCTATACCATTTGATGTCAAACAAAAGCAATTTGAAGGAATTAAAATCACACTCAAGTATGTTATTCGAATATGCACAGTATTGATTTTCAAATATTTGTGGATGTGTGTCACTTCTAGAGGAAACATTAGTAACTTAGAAGATTGCAGTTATCCTGTTAGCCTCCTACTGCAACAGGTTACTCATCTTTCATGATTGACATTTTTACATGCCAAATATGTCATTCTTTGCATGCTGCAATGTTCCATATTTGCTACAGATGCCAGAAAAGGATGCCAGGAGAATGTGCCAGTTCAAGTGCCACTGTTGTGTTCCAATTTTGATATACTAGTCCATTTTTGAAGAATTTCCGGTCATAGGGAGGTCCAAATAGTTTAATCTTGGTCTCCGTAGGGTTCAATTTCCTATTTTAGAATATAGAGAATTAACATCTGTCCAAACAGCTTAATCTTAGCAGATTCCTAGATAGGTAGAGAAACAAGGGTGCTCAACAGCTTAATCTGAGCCCCTGGATGAAATAAGTGCAGATGTAGATAGGAGGACAGAAAAAGAAAAAGTTGAACAGCTGGGTCTGCAAGTCTAAGTGCACCCAAACCAAAAAGAAGAGAAAATGCTAGGTAAGTAGGCTAGGTAGGTATTTTTGGGGTTGCAAAATGTTGATTTGTGATCAATTTCATGTTTTCAAGTGTTATATCTGTTCAGGTCACAATTATTAGGAAGTGGCTATTTGAAGGACTCAAGCGAGGCATGTCTAACTCCCCCTTCTTCCTCCCTCCCCAAATCATTCACTAACCTCCCAAAGAGGTCAAGATCTGCTTGATATCTCTTAGTTTCACCATTTTCATATCAACTGCCTTGGCAAAGATCTGCTTTGACCAAGGAATATTCATACTCCCGTTATAAATCATTTTTCCCCTTAAAAAGCGTGAGATTCACATACTTAGCACTTTCTTATCACCTGTCATATTAACTACTAACTTTTACTATGTAGCTCCCTATCTATTTCCCCTTCCCCTACTAAAAACTATGTTTATAACTCCCCTATACACTTATCCCCTCCCCCTAGTTGAAAAATAGCCATAAAGTTCACTTGGGAATTGCTAAGTTTATCTGGAACTTAGTAACAACCCTCCTTTTGTCTCAAAAAGCCATCTTCCAATGCAAAGGACCCCTTCCTGTGCATTAAGTCCCCCCTCCAAAGTATAACGAACCTCTTTGTAATGCCCTTGGTCCTTCCGTTGCACAAAACCTATGCCCCGCCCCTTTTTCCTTAAGTCCCGCCTGTAAATAAATTAACCCCGCTCGGATTTAACCCCAAAAAACCCATTTTTCTAATTTTTTTCCCCCGCCAAACTAAATATTAAAAATTAATTGGCACACGGCCCCCTTCTTATCCATCCGCCACCTTACCTTATCCGCTATCCGTCAGATCTGGTGCACTCGCAAGCTGCAGTGGGCGAGTATTTTCCCACCCCAACATGCCGAGGGTTAGCGCCCGGGAGATCGGCAGTTTTGCTATCGTACCCCCGCCACGCGTCACCCTCCCGGCTGTGGCGGAGCCCCCTGCCAATACCGCCCAGGCACAAAAGCGGTGCGCCACAAACCGGAAACCGCCCTCCCCTCGCGTGACATGAGCGCCATGTCACCTGCCAAGTTGCCGCCATCTCACCGCTTCCTGCCTGCGTTGGCCTGTCACCGTACTGCCACATCATCGCCCGCCGTACTACCACGTCATCGCCCGCCGTACTGCCACGTCACCCTGACGACATCATC
>APFE031057518.1:0-26878 GCA_000404065.3 Pinus taeda | reverse complement strand
TATGCATGCCTCTCTGCTTGAACACATCTTCCTTCCATTCCAACACCATCCAAACCTAAACAAAACCCACTGAACCCAATAGCTAGCCTAAAATCATCATCAACAAAGCTAAATCATCAAGAGAGAGCCCTCTCTGATTACAGGTGGGCTAGAACCTGTAATCCAAAGATTGGTTTGTGGTTACCTCGACCGTATCCCTTCAGGAGCTTAGGGACAACCTGAGTGATAACAGGTTCGCCATTCGCAATTGAATAGGAGACCATTGCAACGTGGGCCCACCCATGCATTCCCATGTTTGATTTGGCAGGACGTTAGCGTCCAGTCCTAGATCCAAAATCACTTGATCCATTTCATATTCCCCGATCTACGTAGTCAATCTCATCTCCCTTCCTGTTCACATTATGTGCTTCCCGAGATTCTGGACTACGCATGGTTCTCCTAGCATGGTTCCAGTGCATCTAGTGATGAGTTCTCGTAGTCCCTTCATAGCTTTGTTTTCATGCATCAGCTTCATGCATGTCTCCAAAAATGTAGTGAGCATTGACGGGTCCATTTCCAGTTCCAGTTTGTCTTTACTTCCTGAAGTGGAGGCATCTGCGAAGCTCTTCTTAGCCTCCATGAATGTCTACTTAGCGCGCTCTAAATCAAATTCTAGTTCCTTGAGCCTTGCGAACCCAAGCACTCTCTTTGGGCTGCTTGCCTTTTTCATCTCCTGTCGTGATACCACTTTGAAGCACGATATTTACATTCGGGCCTTCCTCGCATGGCTCAGACCTTATCATTTGTAGGTTCTGAGTCAGGGGAGGTTGGAGCGCTCCTTTATCGCGCAACCTCGCTATCAGCGTGGGACAATCCTCCGTCTCATGATCAAACTGGGTACAATATAAGCATGATGGTCTCATCGGATTTGTACAATCATGGGCATAATGCCTTGGCCGTCCATAATTGTAACAGATCAGCTATCCATGACCTCTTCCTGGTCCCATTCCACCTCAACCTTGTCCGCGCCCCTAAAATCCAGTGCACACCATCCCTGCATTTTGATCGAGGGCCTGTGTTTTGGTCTGAACCCTGTAGGTAGGAGTCCGATCCATCATCAATTCATAACTTCTACAGGTATGCTCATCGTGGCCTACTGACCTGCATAAATTACATAACAACTGTTGAGAGTTCTGCGTATACTTCTGTAATAGATAGCAGTTATCTATAGCATGCTTTCCTCCTATCTGACAAATCGTGCACCATAATGTAGGTGCCACACTAGGTCCTACTTGTGCCTCTGGTCTCAATGGCATTGGTCCTCCTACCACCAGGTAGTTCGCGAATACTTGACAATGGTCCTTGTCATGTCCTTGGCCTTTGCATTTACGCACCATACCTCCTCACACGATTTTGGGTGAGCCGTACTGTCTTGTTTTAAACTCTACATCTCAAGGCACAAGTTTTTAAACTATGCATGGATCTGTTGGACTCCCAGGTTAGGATCTTGTATCGGGGTCTCATGCAGTCTCATTATGATCTCGAAGGCCTCGGCCTGAGTGGACAACTTCTATTGTGACAACGCGTTCCTTAGATGCGGCATTAGCGATGCTACAAACCATGCATGGTGTTTTCAATCCGTCAAGGTCATGTTGGCTTCATGAATCATACACTTCAATCTCTGATCCAGCTCCTAGGGGGTCTCACCTGGAAGCATCGCGATTTCATTAAATCCAATAATCGACTGTGTCTTTGATTTTGGCCTGCTAAATTCCCTATTTAGCGCAACTTGGATATCCGTGATCCCTGCGTTTGGATTGTCATTGGAATGCTTAATATACCATGTCAGTGTACAGTCCTGCAAAGCGCTGACCAGCGTTGCTTTCTTTATATTGTCATCCGTGACTCCCTGCGCTTCCCATATAGCCTTTACCACAAATCAAAACTGGTTCGGATCTTTGTTCCCTACTCTTTTGAACACCGACAGCTTTATCGCGCTTGCCATATTGAACTATGGTAGTGGCGGAGGTGGTGTGGGCGAAGACGGGGGTGAAAATGGTGAATTTGGTAGTGGTGTCGGTGGGGGTGGTATGCGCGGAATTCGCTGCTTTATCAGACTGATCTCACTTCTTGGGGAAACTTTCGCGAGCTCTTCCTCGATTTCCTGCAGAGGTGAAATCAAGGGGCTAGACTCTAGTTCTGCACTAGCTTTGTTTCTGTAGATCCTCTCACTCCATGTAGCCCCAAGCATCAATTTATTCACATAACCCGCTTTTCACACAATAGCATTTTAATCCAAGTGTTCAAAGATTTAACGTACTTACCTCGCGGTCCTTGGAGGAAGCATCATTCCACCTTGCTATAGCTGACTGGAGTATCTACCGCGAACTCAGTGATAAACCCTCCTATAATTCGATCGAGCCAACGACCCATAGCACGCGCAATCTTATCTTCTAATGCTTCCAATCTGCGCACCAACTCTGGAGTCCACACAATAGGTTTATTGAGCCTAGACCTCTCTTGACTGTCTGCTAGCCTCGCGATCCACTCGTACAACTCAAAGTGGAAGGATGCAAAGAAAATTTCATGGATTTCCGTATATAAGTAGCAATCTAACCACTCTTCCCTTGATAACCGTGGATTCCCATTTTCCTGCACCACGAACTCGTGAATCTTTCTGTCTAACCACTCTTCAATTCTTTTCTTTATCAGATTCCAGTGATACGACATCAGACATCTCTTATGCAGATCCCAGTCCTGGCAATGGAACCATTTGTTGGCTTATTGGGGCATCACCCAGGTTCAGAGTTAAGTTAGCCAAACAAATTCCGGTACTACTTGCCCTTTCGGCAACAGCCTGCGAAGAGCGGACTGAGGTCTCACCCGAAGTAGTATGGGAGGGTGCTAGAACCAGGTTTCTGCACCCTGGAGATGTCTGATGAGTTCAAGTGGTCCGCAGTTTGACCCTGCGTACAAGTCACTTTGCGCACTTTCCCGTACCTCGCAGCCTGATATACTTCCTTCGCATAGCCCTATTTGGGGCCCGAATGTTGCGCTTTCGCATTACTACCCAAGGCCTTACTGTTATTCCAATGTTAGTTGATTATTTTAGCCTACTTGCATGCTTTCAATTATACTTAACAACATAAACCATTCATACAGGTGCGCGTAGTAAATAAACAATATATTTTCAAATTATATCAAACATGCATTAACCCAAGAACATATACATAGAATTATGATAAAACTTCTCTTTATTAATTCCTTCTTTGGTTATAGACTCGACTCCGCCCTACGCACTTAATTGTAGGGGTCCGTGCACTCAGCTACGGACAACTAGGCCTTTGTGCACTCAGTTGTAGAGCCTTCTCCTACTCTATGACCCAAAGACACACTTCACCTTACTTCCTTAGACTCTCTTCCTATCTCTCTACTTTTCTTTCTTTTACAGTTAGAGCCTTGCAATATTTATACAATCCCATGGTCAGTGGACCATGGGTAGGTCTATCCAGCCGACATTACATTACAAAACTAGGGCAGACAACCCTGTGACTCTATCATACTTTTCGTGCTCCACGCCCGCAATTCACGGAGCTTTACAACAAGATTGGGTCAAAACTTGAGCTTTAAGCCCCAAAATATGCCTTGGGGGGGATTCCATGCTCAACAAATACAACCAAAACATATAACTAGGCCACTGAAGGTAGAGTAAAGAATAGAAACGCAATTCAGTGTTAGAATTTTGTAGGTGCCAACTGGGGCGCTTCAATGGTACACACTGGAGGATAAGGAATGAGCCAAAGCATGGAAGATTGTCAGCATAAATATTTCCGCGTAGCCCATTTAGATGCTGCATGAATTCCATCAAAGTTTAACAACCAAGATTCAGGAGTGGGAACAACGAACCTTCAATATGACGATGCAAGTGGAAAAGGAAAAAGCTACACTGAAGAAGGAGCTGGAGAAGGTGGCTAAGAAAAGAGACAAAGCATGTCAGTGACAACAACAGTTGAAAAAATCCATCGAAGATAGTTGCTGCACAATCCTGGATGTGAAGGTCAATGAGGAGGAACCAATAGCAGAGAAGGTCGCAAAGCTCACCCTCACGATCAAGGAATAAAAGAACACACAGGCGAAGATAAAATTTGAGTATCAAGTGTAGATATCAGAGCCACAAATAAGGTTGCACCTAGCCACGCCACCAGAAGTGCAGGAGCAGAGGTAGAAAGAATTAATTGTAACATTGAAAGGAATCTATGACACAGTGGCAAACTACTGGAAATTATTGGATGACACAATGCAAATTTGGACCTCATTATAGACCTCATTTCTGGAGGATCCAAACATCCAAAAGATTGAGGAGGAATTACAGGTGAAGTCGAAGAAATGTGACGAAATCTTCGCTGTTGTAAAGACCCTAATAGTCTTACAGAAACTCGCCAGTATTACTTAAGGGAAGAACCTCCAAAAAGAGATAGATGGTCTTTGGAGGAAGGAGAAAATTTTGCAAGCAAGGACAAAGGCATGGCAGGATGACACCCTCAAGCGATCTCAAGCAGTGGACGAAAGGCTCAAAGAATTGAAGAAAAGGGAGGCAGAAATACTACAGAAGGCTGTTGACCCAGCTATAGAGGCATTACTAAAGGAGGTGCACAAACAAGAGAAACAAATGGCAGAGAAAGTCCAGCAGTATAATATAGTCTACAACATAATTGCTGAAAAAATCAAAGTAACTGTAGCCAAGTGACTAAGGACGACTCATGGGTGAGAGTTGGTGGCTTGTTGGGCATAACCAAACTTGGTCCAAGTTTTGGGTCAAAGACTCCTCATTTTGGGGAGTGGAGTACGCAGGGCCGACAAAGTTCTATTCATCATGCGATGTTTATGGCATTTGGGGTGGGTAAAAAATCCCTTATTTTGTAACAAGTTTCAGGTATTAGTCTATTGCTTTGTTGGATCCATGGTATGTTGACCGTGGTCTCATAGTAAGAAAGTCTATATAAAGAATATGTAATACTTTCTTGAATAGGATAGAATATAACTATGCTTAGATTGCTTGTATTCTTTGTCTTGAGTCTGTAATTTTGGGGGAAGGCTCCATCGCGAGTGTGCAGAGGCCTTGAAGAGTCTGTAGTTGAGTGCGTAGACCACCTGCCGCTGGGTGCGTAGCTCAGGGAAGAGCATGTATTGAAGATCCTTATAAATAAAGAATAAGTTTGGGCAAAACATTGTGTATCTTTTTGTGTTCATTCTCAATTGTTACTAATATAGTTATGCATGCTTTTTACTTAATTATGCCAAAGAATACATGTTATATTGTTTTCTATTATGTCTATTCGTTAATTACCAATCTCTGTAGTTAATCATCAACGTGAAGTTATCCATGTACGCGAAGTTGTAGGTAGATATAAGACATAAGTGAACACACGGATGCCACAACACACATATCCCTTTGGCTACAGAAACCTAGTTATGCAACATCCCATAACCGCTTCGAGTGAGATTGCGATATCTTTGCAGGTCGTTGCCAAAAAGGCTAGTGGTTGAGGGTTTTGTTGGTGTGCAACACACTCTAGACTTGGGTCAAGCCCCCTTAAACTAACAACTGTCCAGTGGAATATCCACAGAATTTTATAGATCACATAAAGGCAAAGAACATTGGATAATTATTTGTTTACCTTAAGCTTATCCTTCTCACCATGCATGCAATTAAAAAACTAGCAAAACCTAGGACAACAAATATGACTCGTCCTCCCATGCAAGAAGAATTTGGAATACCTATGACTTCTTTTGCTTCTCTACTCCTCTAATTAATATGCTCATTTTGATCTTGTACAAGGGTTCTATCCCCAGTCTACAAATCTCCACCCCGTACAAGGGTGTTATTCCTAGTCTGTCAATCTTCATCCTGTATAAGGGTGATCTATTAAATCTATCAATCTTCATCTTATACAAGGGTTCTCTCATTCATCTGTTGACATTAATCGTATATAAGGCCCAAGGGTGCTCTTCCCAATCTACCGATCTTCATCCTATACAATGGTGGTCTCCCCACTCTGTGGATCTTGATCATGTACAAGGGTTCTTTCGCCACTCTTTCGTCCTTGATCATGTGTAAGCATGTTATCCCTAATTTGTCGATAATAATTATGTATAAGGCTTCTCTCCCCAATTTTTCAATCTTGATCATGTATAAGCATTTTCTCCCAGCCTATTAACCTTAATCATGTATAAGTAAACTATCATCATGTCCATCATGTTACATTATTCCAATTCTTGCAATCCCCCCTAGATGCCTTGGGTGAGGCTTCACCTTCTTGCGGGTGTTGCCAAAAGGTTGAATTCTGAAGGGATTTTGTTGGAAAATTATCCCAAACCCCAGGTTAGCCCCCTACACACCAACAGGTACCTAGAGACCCATGAGGACAGTAAGACTCCTAGAGCCACAGGAATTTGGAACATTCTTGTCCATCCATGTAAGGCGCCCTGGAAGATAGTGGCACAACACGATGGATTGCAAGTGCAAAAAAGGGTGTGCACCACTTGGGTGTAGGCTGATCGGGAATGTGAGCTTGTTGGTTGGAGGTTTTCAGATTTGGTACCTTGGCTATGTGAGGGTCTGGAAGGGTACCTATAAGAGCTACGAGGGTAGTGGAACTCTTGGAGCTGCAGGACTTTGGAATGTCCCTGGCTAGATGAGATAGGCCCTAATAGGGGATGTGAGCCTACTAGTTGAAGGTTGTTGGGTTTGGTACCTTAGCCTTGATATGTATAGTACGAGACATGTAACTAGCATGAGAAAATTTGATGCAAACTAGAGTTGTTTCCCAAACTTGGAGGTGACCAGTTGCTGAGAGAACTAGAGCAGTGTGGTCTACAACTGGGAGGAACATTTTAGGTTCGCAAACAACCAAAAAATTTAATATACAAGTGCTCGAAACCCGTTATGTGTATGTTTCATGGATTTTCTTGGCATGTATTTCAATATCTTGTTATTTGGTATTTTTTTTTCATTTACTATGTTGTTGGTTATTTCTGGATAAAGTTAAAAAATTGTGTGAGTGGCATCTCTGAGAAGAGGGTTGGGGATGATACAAGGCCCAAACATGCATGGGGGAATAAATTAAGGTTGCACCCTTTATGATGTCAAGTCATGATGTTGGTCTACCACCTAACACCCTCCACTTGTTGACACATACACCACCTAGTGTTGCCACATGGCATCACCACCTCATTGTTGATGTCACAATATTCAATTATTTATTTTTGTTTTTATTTTTATCTTTCCATCAATTACTCTATTTTTTCCACAATTTATCTGTCTATGTGAATTTTTTCATCTCCATTACTAAAATTTACCCATTGCTTTTTAGAATTTTGAGCTCATAACTATAAACTTAGCCTTTATATTTGTCATTCTAGTGGATCTTATCTCAAATTGAGAATTTATCCATCTCTATTCCTTGCAAATTTTTTTCAAATAGTTGTCACACAGCCTACGATTCTCCTCTATAAGCATAATTAAACCCATTTGGGCTGAGTGTTGTAAATCTGGGCCCTAATACCATTCTGTAACGCTCCCACAACCATCTATTGGGAATTTTACTATACCTAGTACCCATGTATTATGATTTTCTTTAAAATTTTCCTTTTATTTAATTCCCTGTACATGTATGCATTACTAAATGTGCTCTCCCATGCAATGCTCTTATGCATAGGTGTATAAACACATAACTATACCATGCATATGCAATAAACATAATTATACAATTATTTATAGCAAAATTTCAATTAAACAATTAAATTATCACTTATCTTATTTATAGATGCCAACTAGCTACAAACCTCATATGTTCCTCCCATTCATAGAACATGCCACTCATTTTCTCTCAATAGTGGGTCACCCCTGAGTTGGGGCTTCGAATTGATGGTGAAACAGCTTACCCAAAATTAGATACATGTCCAATACCATATATAAACAGGGCCAAGGTACCAAACCCCAACAACCTCCAACTAATAAACTCATATTGCACATCAGTCCCACACTCAAGTAGTGCATCCCCTTCTCTACACTCGCAGTCCCTTGGGCTGTGCCACTACCTCCACCGTGTCTAACTCAACCGACCAGGAATTTCTCAAAACATTGTGGCTCCTGGGGTTCTCGCTACCCTCAAGGGTCTCCAAGTACCCTCCAAGCCCTCACACTATGGAACCCTTCCCACTTGTCACATGGCCATCCCCTATTTTCCACTAAGGTGTCCAATCCCCTTCCCTAGTCATATCCTAAAGAATGTCCCTTTCATAGTACTAGCATCCTTACTTTTATGTGCATGTGCCTTTCTTGAGACATGGCACGACTTAAAGTCACTTCCTATATTTTTTGTTAAAATCATGTGTACTTTAAAAAATATTAAGTCATACAAAGCTTGCCTTAACACACATGGAGTCTTATCCTCCCCATACTATTTTCGTCTGACTCTTTCTACAATAATAATATATTTTATTAATGTGCGTGAAACTTCATATCTACAAAATCAGACTCTTTGGCCTCAAAACACATAAATGCATATGCACACGGGAACACCAACCCCAAAACATATAAATACACATGCACATGGGCACACCATCCCCACAAGTAATCCTCAACTCACAATCGTAATGAATATGTACTGACTCACTAGCCTAAGTTTCATATGTACATGTCATTTACAATATAGTGGTTTGAGTCAAGATGTTACATGCCACGTATCCAAGTTTGCAAATCTGATTCTGAAATTTTTACCTAAAGCACTTACATATGTTTCTTTGGATCTCTAAAATTTTCATAGTCTGAAGTCCTACAAAATAAGTTATAGAAAAAATAACAAACTGACATGTTTGAAGCATATTTCAAGAACATTTAGGAACCCTAAATATTCGAAATAATAACAAAACAAAGTCTAAAGTTTCTACTATAGGTACCTAGAGATCTCGACTATATTTTCAACATTTCATAGTATGAAACATCTCTGAAATAATATAATGAAAATGCCAAGATGACCTATTCGAAGAAAATTTCATGAGTATTCAAGAAGCCTAAATTCCTCAAAGCATATCTTTGAAATTATAGAAAACCAAAGTCTAAAATTTCTACCATAGGTACCTAGAGATCTCTTCTCTATCTCCTCAATATTTCACTATCTAAAGCATCTCAAGAATAAATTTATAGCAAAAATACCAAGTTGACCTATTTGAAGCAAATTTCAAGAGAATTCAGGAACACTAACTGTTGAGCCCTGAAACAACATCTCTTCTACACACTTTCCTAGACTTTTTCCCCTCACCAGTGCCTCATAAGCTATCAAAGATCATTACATATTGATTCTGAGAGTGCATTTAATTGGTTTTCTAACTATATTTTTGTGTTTGCTATTTGACTTAGATTTTCCTCATCAGCTGCGGAATGCAACCACTTTCCGCAACTGACTCGAGATTCCGCAGCTGTTTTTGTTGATCTCTAGGTTACAGGTGTCGGCAAGAAAAATGTGGCACATGGGTAGTTCAGGAATGATTTGGACATGGACCACATCCTATTGGTTTAGCCAAATTCGTAGATGAAAGCCTTGGTCAAACGACGGTCAAAAGAGGAGTTCTATGGCAAATAGGTCTCTGTTTTCAACATGTGAAGGGTCCGAGACCGTTCCTAGATCCATGGATTCATTTTGAAAGCTGTAGACTGCCTCCACGATGCAAATCCAACAACCACATTTTGGTAGATTGAATGATCATGGCAACCAACATGCTAAGCTCACGAGTGCTGTCTTTTTACGTGTCCTCTGCTGAAGGTGTTTCATAGGAAAAACAATTATGTAATTTCCTTTATAAATAACGCGTTTGCAAACACATGTAGCTAGTTTTTTATGTAGTCTTGCTATTAGTTCATGTATTGTGTCGTGACATTGGTCCTGCTGTTGTAACGAGAGGATCGTTCCTCTGTTTTGCAATATAACAAGACTCTGTTTTATATGACTGTGTGAGCGTAATTTCAAACTGATAGCGTGTTAACCAAGGCTGTGCAGAGGGCCCCTGCTGGCTGAGGTTTTGTTTCCTTATTTCTGTAAAGTTTTTATGTGTTGTTATCTTATTTCCATTGTAGATATTTCATAGGTTGTTCACCTGTGTATATTTCATATTTTAGTTATGATGTTAACGTTTCATCCTTGTACATGATTTTCCAAGCATTGTATATTTTTGCTAACACTGAACAATGTGTTTCAGGATAGGCTAGGCTCGAGCATTTTTACACAATTTTTGCAATAACTAGTGACATGAGATTGGCCTCTCTGCTGACTTTGTTTTTCTTAGCTTTTCAATTTCAATTATGCTTTTATTTCAATCTTATTCATTTGCTTTGTTAATTAGTTTAGATATCAAATTCTTCATGACATTTGACGTTATCTCCAGAGCCATGGATTAACCCCAAAAAGCTACTTGGCGAGCTATCAGATTATGAGTGAAGTGATTTGATTTTACTTTTATTTATTTTTGCAATTAGATATCAGGTTCTTCATGTTATTGACGTTCTCTCCAGAGCCATGGCTTAACCCCGAAAAGCTACTTGGCGAGCTATCGGACAATAAGTGGAGTGACTTGCTTTTATTTTCATTTGCAAGTAGGTAATTTAGATATCAATTCCTCATGTTATTGACGTTATCTCCAGAGCCATGGCTTAACCGCGAAAAGCTACTTGGCGAGCTATCGGACTATAAGTGAAGTGAATTGGTTTTACTTTTATTAGTTTGCAGTTTTTTATTTTTTTCTGAGTGCAATAGCTTAACTTTTATTTCTATATTTAGATGAGCAGCAGAGATAGTGATTTCATGATCAGTAGTTCATCATTTGTTTGATTTGAATAGCTGCACATTTACATTCTTGTTCAAGTACTAATTTCATCACTAGTATGTTTTGAGATCCTCTGAAGTGTGAAGCTCTGGAAGTCATTATAAAGGACATAATTGCCTTAGAATATATCTCCATACTTGCCTTCTAAAGTATTCTTAAAACTTAGGAATAGGATTTCCATTCGCATTAGGAGACAAACAAAGATAAAACCCCTAAAAACAAAATAAAATTGAAAACAATAAAAAGTAAGAAAGAGGTTGTCTTGCACATATAGTGAGCCACACTTCATTAGTTTACGACTCCTGGATTGATAATTAATGTAGTAATTTAGGACATACTAAATTGACTAAACATTTTGGCGCCATTGCCGGGGAAGTGTAACTAGGCAGCCGATCTCTTACATAAAAAAAAGAAGGGAAAAATTGATAACTTCTTGAACTATGCTCTCCTCTTGCACCTAGTGTGATCTGGAAGATCAGAAAAGAGAGTTATTAGTTCAATAATTTCTTGATTATGCTCTCTTCTTTCACCTAGTGTGACTTGGAAGATCAGAAAGAGAATTATTAGCCCGACTTTAAAAAAATAAAAATAAAAAATGACATGCATAGAGTAAGAGATTCTAGGGGAAGGTTTATAGCTAGAGCCAAAAGTTTGATTTTCACAACTCCAGCTACTTCAAGGCATAGACAAAATACACCTCCATCTCCGACTCATACTCCCAACCTTAGGATTACTGGAATTCAAGGGGCAGCAGCTGAATTAGGAGATCCTCCCACACTATCTACTAAATCTTATCTAGGAGAAGAACCTTTCTTCACTTCTACAGGGGGACATATTTTAATCAAAGAAGTAGAATCACCTGAAGAAGAGGGAAAGGGAGAAGACTCTGAGGAAACTATCATGAAGGAGGAAGTACTAGATGGATTTGGAGGAGGGGGTAGAGGTAGAGGAAGAGGAAATAATGAAGGCAACAATGGAGGAGGTAGGGGTAATAATGGGGGAAATAGGGAAGGAGATAACTCATTTGGATTCCCTATAGTCGATGAGGAAACTCATACAACAATGAAAAACATTTCACCATCTGTCCTCCCAAACTTTTATGGGTTTCAAAGTGAGGATCCTAAAACATTTCTATTTGAGTTTGAAGTCTTGTGCCGAACCTATGACTATATGGAAGAATCTCAAAAACTCAAACTGTTTCCTTCAACATTGAAAGTAGTTGCTTTGAAATGGTTCATGGGATTAGTCACTCAATCTATTAGGACTTGGAATAATATGAAACAAACATTTTTGGATAGATACCTGGATTATTGTATGCCCACCAATCATAAGGATGAGGTATTCAAGATGATGCAAAAAGAAGATGAAAACTTGGAGGATTTACTTGAAAGATTTCAATACAACTTAAAGAGAGCAAAAATGAGTAATTTAGATGAGGAAACCTTGAAAGCCCTTCTATTGAAATCCATTAGAGATGAACGGATAGATATTTTAAACATGATGGGGAAGGGAGACATTTCTCAACTTCCACTTCGTGACATAGCAGAACTATGTGTCCATCTTTCAAGGGGAAAATCTAAAATGGGAAAAGGACCTAGAGATCCTTCTCTTATTAGAGCAAACAAATCTGCAACTGGATCGGTAAGTAGGGCAGAGATTGGCAATATGCTTGATGAGTTCAAAACTGATATCCTGGGGAGCCTTAGTGAACAACTAGATACCCTTAAAATTCAAAACAAGCAGAAAGCAGACGCTGATGCCTTGGCCATATTTTGCCCAAAATGTAGAAATAAACATGCTCTAAGGGAATGCCCCTCGGATGCAAAAGTTGTAGAAACATGTATGATTTTCTCAGAAATTCATGAGACCAACGATTGTCCTTCAATTTATGGGCTCAAAGCTGTCTTTCAGGAAGATCCAAATTCAATAGAATCCCTTTGTTTTGTTTCAAGAAGACCTTGGCGGGGGCAACAAATTCAAGGATTTAACAATCCTATGAACTTTTAGCTCCCGCCAAATTGGAATTCTTGGCAACAACCTTGGCCTCAACCTCAGAATCCATACCAATCATGGGCACAAGGGATGCAAAATCCTTATGGGAGATTTGCTCAATTTTATCAATATCCTCCATCTTTTCAAAATCAACAAAATCCACAACTTCCAAATCAAAACCCACAACTTTCATTGTCATTTCCACAACAACAACCTTCTCAACAAAATCCAAATTCTCAACTCTTGCTTCCATTTCAACAAAAGACAAATCAACTACCAGCTCAGCCATTGCCAAACCCCAACAACAAAAATCCTCAGAATGCTTACATGGTAGAAGGACAACAATTTCCTACCTATATGATTGTTCCTCTTAATGATGTTCAACTCAGATCTGGTAGAGTTTTAGAAATACCTTTTATAGATGTTCAAGAGCAAGGTACCTCTGAGGAGGATTCTCTTAAAGTCAATAAAGGTCTTGAGGAAGCATCTCTTCAAAGCCCAATCATTAAAAAAGAAGAAGAAAAAGAGTCAACCCCCACAACTCCTATAGTTGAGCAACCTGCATCTTCATCCACGCCTCCTTTCCCTGAAAGATTACAAATTGACAAAGGGGTGGAAAAACAAATCTTGTTGCCTGATTATGATTTTCTAGATGAATTAAAGAATTTCTGTATCAAGATTCCCTTGCTACAAGCCATTAGAGAGATTCCTATTCTAGCAAAAACAATAAAGGAATTAAGTCTCAAAAGACCAGGAAGGAAACCAAGAGATACAAGAAGAATCCACCTGGTAGGAAAAATTGCAGATATCATGATGGGAAAATTTACCATGCAAAAATATGTGGATCCAGGTAGTCCAATTGTCAAGACACATATAAATGGGATAGAAATTCCAAACACTTTGATTGACTTAGGGGCTACTATAAACATTATGAGTAGATAGACTATGGAACAACTTAAACTTCCTAATATTCTTTTTACAGCCACCTTACTACAACTTGCAGATAGATCAATAATCAAACTAGATGGTGTACTAGAAGATATTTCAGTCTCCTTAGATTCTTGGGAATATCCAGTCGATTTCATGATTTTGACTCCCAAGAGTAATTTAGGAGGGCACCCACTCATCTTAGGAAGACCTTGGCTAGCCACAGCTGATGCTTTCATTAGTTGTAGATCTGGGGATATGTACATTTCTGATGGTAGTTAGACAAAGAAATTTAATTTGTATCCTCCATCAAAAGCAATTACAGAAGTAGGAGACAATGAATGGGTTAATGGTGAAGATATTATACAACCTGTCTTTACTATCTCTGAAATTAGTCAAGATAGTCAAATTTTGAACACATTAGAAAATTTTGAAACATCTTCAAAATATGACCACACACAATTTCAATTAGATTCTGATATTGAATATTTATCATCAAGACAAATGTCTCTTTACTCTATGGAAAAGTTTGGTAGTTCTACCATTGAAATTTTTCCAGGTAAAACACTGAATATCAACAAAAATTTGGAAAAGTCACAACAGGAAGAGCTTACCAAAATCTTGCAAAAACATTCTGCTGCATTTGCATGGGAGTATACTGATATGAAAGGTATTGACCCTAAGACTTGCATCCATCATATCTATATCAAGGAAAACAGTAGGCCAATCAGACAACCTCAGAGAGGGATGAATCCAAAGCTTAGGGAGATAGTAAAAGAAGAGCTACAAAAACTACTCAATGTAGACTTCATTTACCCAATTTCAGAGAGCCGATGGGTTTCTCCTTTGGTTATAGTACCCAAAAAGAATGGTAAATGGAGGGTATGCATTGATTACAAGGAATTGAATAAAGCAACTTTGAAGGATCACTTTCCTTTGCCCTTTATCAATCAAGTATTAGATACATTAGCAGGCAAAAAGTACTTTTCATTTCTGGATGGTTTTAGTGGTTATAATCAAGTTCAGGTAGCATTTGAAGATCAGGATAAGACCAGATTTCCCTGTCCATGGGGAAATTTTGCTTATCGAGTGCTTCCTTTTGGATTATGTAATGCACCCGCAACATTCCAAATAGCAGTACTAGGAATTTTTTCTGATCTAATCCATGATTGTGTAGAGATAGATATGGATGATTTTACAGTTTATGGTGATTTGTTTGAAGAGGCATTAGAAAATTTGGAAAAAGTCCTTATAAGATGTAAAGAAACAAACCTTTCATTAAGTCATGAAAAATGATTTATGATGTTTACTAAAGGTATTGTTTTAGGACATCATATTCCAGGGGATGGGATTAATGTTGATAGATCAAAAGTTGAAGTCATCTCCAAGTTACCTATTCCAAATTGTCAAAAAGATGTTAGAACTTTCTGGGATTTACTGGATATTATAGAATATTTATAGAAAACTTCACCAAAATAGCATCTCCACTCTTCAAACTGCTTACAAAAGACTATGAATTCAAATGGGATCCTGATTGCCAATCAACATTTGAAACTTTGAAAACAAGAATATCTGAAGCGCTTATTTTGAGAGGACCAAATTGGAAACTTCCTTTCCATATTTCTACAGATGCTTCAGATACAGCTCTAGGGCCTATATTGGGACAAAAATATTTAGTTCCTTATGCCATTTAATATACTAGTAAAAATTTAACTCCCACTGAGTTGAACTATACTGTGACTGAAAAAGAGTTCTTAGTTGTTTTTCATGCAATCAATAAGTTCAGACATTATATAACAGGCTATGAAACATTTATTCATACCGATCATTCTGCAATTAGATATCTAATGAAAAAACCCATTACTAATGGCAGAGTTACAAGGTGGCTCCTACTTTTACAGGAATTCAATATTACTGTGTTAGATAGACCAAGGAAACAAAATACAGTAGTTGATTTCTTGTCTAGGATTCAAAATACTAAAAAAGATTCTCCTGTAGAGGACAAGTTTCCTGATGAATATTTATTTGCAGTAACTACTAAGACTCCTTGGTATGCAGATATAGCTAACTATTTGGTTATAGGGAAACTACCTCCACATTTATTTCCTGGTGAAAGAAGAAAGATTATTCAGGAGAGTTCAAAATATTCATGGATTTCTAACGAATTTCTTAAAACAGGGCCAGGTTTTGTGATCAGAAGATGTGTTAGGGAAGATGAAATGCCTGATATTCTCAAAGCATGTCATGATGAACCATGCAGCAGACACTTTGCTAACAAAAGGACAACCTATAAAATCCTCTCTTTAGGATATTATTGGTCGTCCCTCTTCAAAGATGCAAAACAATATGTCAAAAGATGTGACAGCTGCCAAAGAGTAGGGAAACCTACCCTCTCAAATGAAATTCCATTACAACCACAGGTACTCATCGAACCCTTTGAAAAATGGGCTTTAGACTTCATTGGACCTTTTAATCCACCATCTAAACAGAGGAAGTATATATTGGTATGTACTGATTATGTCACTAAATGGGTAGAAGCCAAAGCATTATTTTCTGCTACTGAGCACTCAGTTGTTAGTTTTATTTATGAGGATATCTTTACTTGCTTTGGTGTTCCAAGAGAAAATGTGACAGATCAGGGAGGTCAATTCACATCCAAACTGGTGAAGAAGCTGATGGAAGAGTACAAGGTCAAGCACAGAAAATCTACTCCTTACCATCCGCAAGCAAATGGTCAAGTGGAGTCTACAAACAAAGTTATTGAAGGAATCATTACCAAGACTGTTCATCTACACAGAAGAGATTGGACAGAAAGGCTTCCCAAAGCCTTATGGGCCTACAGAACTACATGGAGGAATACAACAGGACATTCTCCCTATGAACTTGTTTATGGGAAAGAAGTTTTGCTCCCCATTGAGTCCCAAGTTAGGACTTTCAAGATGGCAGTTCAATTGGGAATGGATCTATCAGAAGCCCAAAAGCATAAAATGGAGCAGTTGAATGAACTAGATGAGATCAAACAAGAAGAAATCCTAAGAACTGATCTAGTTCAATATCAAAGAGCTAAGTGACATGACAAATACATCAAGGAGAAAAAGTTTCAAGGAGATTGGGCATTGCTATTTGATTCCAAGTTCAAATATTTCAAAGGTAAATTTCAGACTCATTGGCTTGGGCCATATGAGATTGACAAAGTCTTTAGCAATGGAGCAGTAAGAATCAAAACCATTAATGAATATCAAACTCCTCTTATTGTGAATGGTCACAAATTAAAGATCTATCGTAAGCCACTCTCAAAGGAGGAATTTGTCAAAATCTTTCAAGATAATTCTGCAATAAGGCTGGTGAAGAAGAATCCTTCTTCTCCACTAGCCTAGTCTTTGTTCTTTTCTATTTAAAATAAAAAATAAAAGAATAAAAATGTATAAGCCTGAAAACCAATCACTGATTGGCAGTGTTATACAGAAAATACAGGGCAAAAATCAGAAACTTCTGACGCCCTATATTTTCCAAAAAAAAATCCCTCTCATTTCATTCATAGTTTCATGTCACTTGTCACTTCACTTCATTTCACTTCACTTCACTTCATTTCATTCCATTTTATCATCACATTCTGCCAATAAAAGCCCTTTCATGACCAGTTTTCATATATCATTCACTCAGTCATCATTCATTTCCATCCATCTCCATTCAGTCATATGTTCACTGTGTCAGTTTCCGCAGCTAAAAACTGATTCCGCAACTAATTGTTGATTCCGCAGCTAACACTCTATTATTCAGCACTGACAGTCAGATGTTAGCCAAATAATGATGATAACCAAATGCATGTATGACAAAGGAAAATATTTTGAAGATATAAAGCACCTAAAGCACCAACAGGAAGCAGCCAATCAAAGGTCAGTGGACGGAAGTGGTAATATTCTAAGGTATGAGAAAAATTCATTTCAAATAGCATTTTAAAGCACATTCTATATAGTTATGAAACCACTAGCTCCATTATGTGTAATGATTTGCATTGATAGCTTTCATAACCGCTCCATGGCCTTTACATAATTCCACCATGAACTTTGCATTAATTTTTAACGGCCTCATGATCCGCCTCCAAATTTAACTCATGTTTAATTGTACGTTGGCATTCCACCTATTGAACCGGGTAATTATGAGGACGTAATATATTTGATCACGGCTCTTTCCTACCGCACAAATCCGCAGTCATTTTGTGAGCATGCTAACGTCTATTCCACAGCCTTCTAATTCAAAGTGCTGCCAAGCTCACCCTATTTCCATACTATCCCATTGAAGTTGCATTTATTATTACCGGTCTGTTCACATAAGCCTCCACTCAGTGAACTCATTTTCACTACCTGTTCTTTGTTCTTCCATCAACCGTTTCACCTCCATCAATCCATTACTCACAGTCCATCACTCATAGACGTATTTTTAAGGCAGAGGAAGGGATGGGCCTTCTGGTAAGAACAGAGCCGGACGGGTCTAAATTCAGAGGTCACAATAAAGAAGTCATGAAGACATTTGCCAGGTCTTTTAATGGCGTGGAAGTTGAGATTGGAGATCTTAAATTCTCAGTCATAGAGGCATCCATTGCAGCAGCAACGGAGCTCCCATAGGAGGGGGAATGGTGGTTCAAAAACAAAGACTTTGATGAGAAGGCCTGGAGGATTATTTGTGTAACCCAGGTATGGATATAACCATCTTCGAACGTGGAATCCCTATTTCTGCTCTAGAGGAAAAGTAGAATAGTTTATTATTGATAATCCAGAAGTTTATTACATGTGAAGGATGATTTGGGTCCATGTACATGTACTACACCCAACTGCTAATGAATTTTCTAGAAATTCAAACCATCAATTTGCTTTATTTTCTATTGAGTAGCCTGAAAAAGATGTCCATAACTGTACAAAACAATCTCGATGACGTAGAGCCCCACCTTTACCATCACGGCCTTGTTAAAATTTTGATTGAAAAAAAGTTGAAGGAAAGAAAAGATACTTGGGAACAATTTTTTATTAGAAACTTCTTTCAGGACCCACCTGAAAGTAGCTAAGCAAAGAAAATTAGGAGAAGGAAAACAAGTGTGAACATTCAGGACACTCCTACTAACATAGCTAAAGACAGCAGTAAGGAAGAGAAGCTGTCTGAAAGTAGGAAAGAAAGAACTAAGGCTAGGAAGCAAGGGAGACTAAAGGAGAAAAGAAATATTGAAGCTACCTATCAAACCCCAGAACCTTCCTCAGAAGAGGATCAAATACTCTCTGAAAGACTAATCTACCTTAAGGAACTATCAACTGCAGCAAAGAGAAAAGGGAAAGAAAAACAGAGTGTGGAGAAAGGAGACACCAGCTCACAAAATCTAAGGAGGAGCTCTCGACTTAAAGGAAAACTGAAAAAAGTACAAACTAAAGGGGCCCACTTCATTGACTTAGGAGGGGAAACACCAAAATAGTCTCCAGCAGTCCCTCCTGGCCATAGCCCACAACATACTCCTATTTCTGAACCAGATTTTGAGATCAGTCCTTCTCAACCAGATTTCGAGATCAGTCCTTCTCAGCCAGATTTTGGGGTCAGCCCAAGAAAGGCTACACCTGAGATAGATCCAACCCAGGAAGAAATGTATGATTTTATTGAGTCATTGGAGAAGATTGCCACAGATCAAGGCACTTCATCTACCTAGCCTAATACAGCCCAGGAAGCTCTAATCTAATCACTAAAACAAGAAGTTTTTGAACTGGAAGTCCTAAATAGACACATCAAAAGAGAAAATGAAACATTGAAAGAGCAGAGCATGTTGGATAAAATTATTCATGACAACACCATGTTGCATCTTGGGCTGTGGCAGAAGAAAAATAGGAAATTGAAGAAAAAGAGCAGGAGGTTGAGCAGAGCTCTTATCAACCTCAAATTTAGGTGCCTAATGAGAAAGCCTAGGATGACAGTGGTACCAAGAAAGAAGAAAAGAAGGATGGATGTGCTAGCAAAGGTCTCAAAACACATGAACTGAAGGGAAGATGGTCACAGTTTTGGTTGCATAAGGACATTAACAGTGGTACCAAGAAAGAAGAAAAGAAGGTTGGATGTGTTAGCAGAGGTCTCAGAACACATGAACTGAAGGGAGGATGGTCATAGTTTTGGTTGCATGAGGACATGCAACACCTTCATAGTGGGGGTATGTTGAGCCCTGAAACTACATCTCTTCTACACACTTTCCTAGACATTTTCCCCTCACCAGTGCCTCATAATCTATCATAGATTATTACATATTGATTCTGGGAGTGCATTTAAGTGGTTTTCTAACTATATTTTTGTGTTTTCTATTTGACTTAGATTTTGCTCATCAGCTACAGAATGTAGCCACTTTCTGCAGCTGACTCGAGATTCGGCAGCTGTTTTTGTTGATCTCTAGGTTACAGGTGTCGGCAAGCAAAACAAGGCATGTGGGCAGTTCATGAATGATCTGGACATGGACCAGGTCCTATTGGTTCAGCCAAATTCGCAGAGGTAAGCCTTGGTCAAACAATGGTAAAAAGAGGAGTTCTATGGCAAACAGGTCTCTGTTTTCAACACGTGAAGCGTCCGAGACTGTTCCTAGATCCATGGATTCATTTTGACAGTTGTAGACTGCCTCCATGACGTAAATCCAACAACCACCTTTTGGTAGATTGAATGATCATGGCAACCAACACGCTAAGCTCACAGGTGCTGTCTTTTTACGTGTCCTCTGCTGAAGGTGTTTCATAGGAAAAATAGTTATGTAATCTCCTTTATAAATAACGTGTTTGCAAACGCATGTAGCTAGTTTTTTATGTAGTCTTGTTGTTAGTTCATGTATTGTGTCGTGACATTGGTCCTGCTATTGTAACGAGAGGATCCTTCCTCTGTTTTGCAATATAACAAGACTCTGTTTTATATGACTGTGTGAGCGTAATTTCAGACTGACAGTGTGTTAACCAAGGTCGTGCAGAGGGCCCCTGCTGGCTGAGGTTTTGTTTCTTTATTTCTGTAAAGTTTTTATGTGTTGTTGTCTTATTTCCATTGTAGATATTTCATAGTTTGTTCACCTGTGTATATTTCATATTTTTTGTTTTGATGTTAACATTTCATCCCTGTACATGATTTTCCAAGCATTGTATATTTCTGCTAACACTGATCAGTGTGTTTTAGGATAGGCTAGGCTCGAGCATTTTCATACAATTTTTGCAATAACTAGTGACATGAGATTGGCCTCTCTGCTGACTTTGTTTTTCTTAGCTTTTCAATTTCAATTATGCTTTGATTTCAGTCTTATTCATTTGCTTTGTTAGTTAGTTTAGATATCAAATTCTTCATGACATTTGATGTTATCTCTAGAGCCATGGCTTAACCCCGAAAAGCTACTTGGCGAGCTATCAGATTATGAGTGAAGTGATTTGATTTTACTTTTATTTATTTTTGCAATTAGATATCAAGTTCTTCATGTTATTGACGTTATCTCCAGAGCCATGGCTTAACCCCGAAAAGCTACTTGGCGAGCTATCAGACTATAAGTGAAGTGATTTTCTTTTATTTTCATTTGCAAGTAGGTAATTTAGATATCAATTCCTCATGTTATTGACGTTATCTCCAGAGCCATGTCTTAACCCCGAAAAGCTACTTGGTGAGCTATCAGACTATAAGTGAAGTGAATTGGTTTTACTTTTATTAGTTTGCAGTTTTTGATTTTTTTTTAATGCAATAGCTTAACTTTTATTTATGTATTTAGATGAGCAGCAGAGATAGTGATTTCATGATCAGTAGTTCATCATTTGTTTGATTTGAATAGCTGCACATTTACATTCTTGTTCAAGTACTAATTTCATCACTAGTATGTTTTGAGATCCTTTGAAGTGTTAAGCTCTAGAAGTCATCATAAAGGACATAATTGCCTTAAAATCTATATCCATACTTGCCTTCTAAAGTATTCTTAAAACTTAGGAATAGGATTTCCATTCGCATTAGGAGACAAACAAAGGTAAAACCCCAAAAATAGAATAAAATTGAAAACAATAAAAAGTAATAAAGAGGTTGTCTTGCACATATAGTGCGCCACACTTCATCAGTTTACGACTCCCACATTGATAATTAATGTAGCAATTTAGGACATACTAAATTGACTAAACACTAACCTCCTCAGAGAAAATCTTCAAAATTACATGGAACCAAAGCCTGAAATTTCACCATAGGTACCTAGATATCTTCTCTCTCTCCCCTCAATATATCATAGTATGAAACATCTCAAAAGTGTTATAGCAAAAATTCCAAGTTGGCCCTTTTGAACCAGCTTTCAGGAGCATTCAGAAAACCTAACTTTCTCAGAGCATATATCCAAAAGTATAATGAATCAAGTCTAAAATGTGTACACGTACATGAATATATCTTGTATATCTTCTCCCTATTTCATTGTCTTAAACATCCCAAAATAAAAGTTATAGTGAAAATTCCAAAATGACTCATTCACTCCACAAATCACATTTTTTCTCCAGCTTTAAGACCTCAAGAGTATTCCCGGATTCTGTTGCACACCTCGTATCTCTTCTTGCTTAGATGGTCTTAAAATGCACTCATCTATCCTTTATTTATAGTGTTTATGTGTTCACTTATGGGGCTAACTTATAAAACTGGTTGTGATGAGATATACTTTCTAGTGGGGCTAACTTAACAAAATATTTCATATCTCCTCATTCCCATGGAGTTAGAGGAAGTGTCATCTACTATTAGAAAGGTATTGGAACAAGTTTGCAAGAATATATCATATGCTCTCATTTGTGTTGTATTTAGAGTAAAAAAAATCCTTCAAAGATAGGGTATCCAAATTAGGCATCAAGAAACAAATGGGCTCCCAAACAATATTGCCAATAATCTTCATCTTATAATCTTTATCTTGAACATATGTAGTCTCCCACTATCTTTGACATCAATGACAACAATATTTCCAACAATCTCCCCCTAAGTTTGATATTCTAGGCCTTCCCTGAACTTTGACATCAATGACAACACAATATTCAACATGAAAATGGTAGAGTGTATATGAAGAGTAGAAGCAAGTGCCTATTAGAAATTTTTGAGGATTTGGAGGTCAAAACGTCAATGGGAAGAAGACAATTGAAATTTTTAGACTATAACCACACTTGGGCAACATATTTCACAAGGTACATACTTTGTGAAATTGACTAAACGTCAAAGGAGATATAGCACATATTTTTGAAGGCTTTTGAAGATTATGTATCTCTTTTTCTACAGGGCCCTTTTATAAATGTTGTAAATAATAGAACATTTTGTTACTTTTCATATATCTCCTAAATCACTAGAAACAAAATTCCATATCTTTACAAGATTGCAAAATGGTGAAGGAGAGAAACCATTATTGGAAGATCATAATGATCTTTACTCATACCAAAACCTTGCTCTCTCCCATCTATTTTTCCACTTACTAATTTTTCATTTTCTATATGGTCTGAAGCATTTTCATGTCTAGATGTATACCCATGACATTGATTTAACTTTTATGTGAATGACACTCATAGAAAGTATTTGTAAACATTGCAGATTGAGAAGTAATGACCAACTATAATTCAAATGTAAGAATAAGAAATTTTCTCATAGCTCCTCGGCTTTTGAATCACTTGATCTAGAATTTTCCTTTCCTAATTAAGCTCGTTTTGTCCTAACACTTTGTGACAATTAGATGGTTGCTTTGTTGGATAAACTTTAAATTTGACTTAGTTAAAAGGATATGGGGATAATGTTCATTGTGAAATAACTATTGATCTCTGCTTATATACTATGTAAATTCATATGCCTGTGTAGATACATTTTATCATTGAAGGATATAAAAAAAAAAAACGATGACTTTGAGCTAGACAATAATTCTTCATGTTGCTAAGGGAAACTAGTCAATAGCTCAAAAATTTTATTAGAACTAATCTCATTATATTTAATGTTGTTTGCAACCATATAGAATTGAGGTTTTTCAGTAGACTTATTAGCTAATGGTTGTGTTTTCTTTAGTAATAAAGACAAAGATGAATGAAACTACTTGGTTTTCTCCTTTGTACTTCTTCTTGGGGTTTTCCGTTGCAATATTTCTTCTTGGGGTTTTTTGTTGCAATATTTAACAAACTTCATGGAAAACTCAATTTAATAGGAAGTTACATCTTTTCCTTCTAGAGCTTTAGATTATGATTCTCTTCTATTGCTTCATGGTCATGTCATTAGGGGATTTTTGAGGTCTAAAATGGGCCTCCTAAGAAAAATGTACAACCAAAATAAACCTTATAAGAGCCAATAGGATTCAAGATGATGATGTCAACCATGGGGGATGGTTCACCATTTTTGAAGTAAAAAAGTACAAAGATTAAAAAATAATAGAATAATAACTGCTTTTTCAAAATCATATTCTCAACTTATCTCCCTAATTTTTACTCAAATTTCGAGCAAGAGTACTCATTGGATGCAAAATTTAGTTCCTCATCCAAAGAGTACCCATGTTGCATATTTTCAATGGACCCTAATACATGAAAAATAAGAAATACATGAAAAAACGTGATTGCAATCATGTTTTTCATGTATTTCTCATTTTTCGTGTAACGGGGTCCATCAAAAGTATGCAACATGGGTACTCCTTTAATGAGGAATCAAATTCTGCATCCAACAAGTGTTCTCGCTCGAAATTTGAGCAAACCCATACAAAAATAAGTTGAAAATACAAGTTGAAAAAATATGTTTATCTTTTTCCCTCTAAAATTTGATGATGTAATCTAATCTTATTTTATTATTTCTACTATTATTTTATAATTTCCTTAGGAGGCCCATTTTAGACCTCAAAAACCCCCTAATGTTAGAAATTTAAATATAAGATTTTTTATATAAAATACAAATCAATAAATTCAATTATCGTTCTATATATGGCGCTAGAAAAGTTCACCCAAAACAATATACCAATTAAAATTCAATTTATGATTGTCGATTTTGAAACATACATCCAACATTAGTATCACGAACGTTGATTTTGAACCTCACATATATTTCACATGCATTCATTAATATCATTAATAAAAAGTTGTAAGTACTAAAAAAAATGAATGTATCACAAGGGGAAATATAAATAAACATTAAATATGGGTATATTTCTAAATAATGTATATTTTGCACCAAGCTTGAAACATGTTGCTTATAATATATATAGTTGTGAAACAATGATGACATATATGTCAAATCAATTCTAATCCAATATTATTACCAATAAATCTCTTTAAAATTAACTTAAAACCTAAAATAATTAAAATTTTAAAATAACCCATCATTTAAAATATTTTATGAAAAAAAAAAACATTGGGCATGTTAACACCCAGGTTGTTCCCTTTGACTCCCAAGGGAATACGGCCGGGGTAACCACTAACCAATCTTTGGATTACAGCTTCTAGCCCAACTGTAATCAGAGAGGGCTCTCTCTTTAAGGTTTGTCTCTGTTCTGTGGAGATTTTAGGCTAGTTATGAAATGAGGATTTTGGTTTATGTTTGGTTGGAAGGATGTCTTTCTGTGCCTGAAGTGAAAATCTGCAGATAATGTAGTTCATTGGGCAATGGAGTCTGTGGCTACTGGTTGTTGAAATCTTGAGTTTGAGCAGCTGGGATTACAGGGCCATTTAAATACTTCATAAAACAAATTTGAAATTATGATGGTGAGATGTAAACAACCAGTGAAAAGCAATTAAGAATTTTTTCACTAAGCTGGGGTGGGAGAAAGAGATATATTCCTCAGGAGCAAAGCTTGAATTCCTGAAACAATAATCACTGTGAAAGATATAGCGTGAAAGGGTAGCAATTAAGAATTACACCTTTATTACTATAACTCAAGAAAACACTTATAACAGCTTAGATTGAGTTCAAGGTAATATGTGATTAAATCCTGGAAATATTCTTTTTCCTTGCCATTAACTGTAAAGCACAGAAACATGAAAGAGATATGAATGATAACGAAACATATAACAAAGAAGTTGTAAGGAAAACTTATTGTGCCATGAAATACGCAGGAATCCTGTAACATTCAGCTAAACACCACAATGCATCAAAACAACACAGAGCTTTGGAAATTCCACCGCCTTTGTATTACTTCGCTGAGAATTTACAGTAAAAGAACTGTAGAAAAGATATCAATAACATCCAACATCCAACCCCTGCAAACTCATGCGAGGGGGAATATATAGAAGTGCTTCATACAAAATATCTCAGGCATTGAGTCATCTGAGAAATAAAATATCTTCACTAACTCGTATAGAAATAGTAGATAGGAATTTATTACAACTTTTAATACAACATAAATGCTCTTTAATTCTGTCAGAAGATTTCTACCTTTGGAGGTCACTGAGTCGGTTCAACGCTTTGTTATAACTGCTGAATGACGTGTCTTTGCAGCTCTGTCCTCCTGTAGCCTTTCGGGCCTGTCACCTGTAACTGTCAGTGCGGATGTGGTGGCCGAATGGTTGTGCTGAGTTGGCTCGGCCTCTCTCTGCATACATGCTGAAATATCAAAATTTTCCTGTGCATGACAACTTATATATTTCAAATGGAAAAAATATAATTACTGGCTTTGGTTTAGCAGTAATTGTATCAAACTGTTCCAGACTTCCTGTGTGGGCAATTGATGCCTCAAAATTGCCTCTATGGTCTCATCTGCCTCTGTATATTTATAAAAATTGGGAGGCTCATCAAACAAGTGATTGATTTCATTCATAATAAAGAATAAGCTCTCTACCGTGCTGAAAAGGGTCTGTCCTAATGCTGGCCCTGATTCTGCTGATGTGCTGGCCTTTTCTGCAATCTGACTTGTAGCAAAGGTGTTGAACCTCTTAGCATAATTTTCATGGGAAAGTAATCTCCCTGAGGTGCCCATCAAGCTAGGAAGACCTCTATTCTGCAATGCTATGAACTTGTCCTAGAATTTATTAATGTCAGCCTGCATATCCTGGCTTCTTCTCTCTAAGGTCTGTACCAGGTTTCTTAGTGTCAGGACCCTTTTGACCATCGAAATGGTCTCAGTCCTGTTGGCAATTCCCATTTTGACCAGCTG